>VWPU01014432.1:14942-46180 GCA_013398955.1 Callaeas wilsoni | reverse complement strand
AGGCCTGAAAAGTAATTCTGACTTTTTCGCTGGTGTTCGAAACTTTAGCTTATATCCAGGATGGGATACTTAGTTCCTCGCTCTGGGCAGAGCATCTCACAATGGGATAATGTAATTTTGTCAGTCATGTGGTGAGACTAGATGGCCCATTAACAGGAGATATCCCCCCTAGAGAGAGGATGGGTCATGGGAAAGATAAAGAACCCTGCTCCACCTGGTTTCAACAGCTGGCCCACTAACAGAAGATAGTCCAGAGATAGGAGGCAAGGTACACAGCCCCACCTGGTTTTAACAGCTCCTGAAGATGGTAATAGAATACACTGCATCCCAGGACTCTTACCACTCTACCGAGAAACATATTTTGAAGTAACTTCAGTTTTACTAAAAAAAATCTCATTTTCCTGCCAATGTCTATATTCAACTTATAACATTAAATGTAACAAATCAACTCTTTAGTGACATCTTATTTTAAGAAACCCCCAACCGTTTATAACAATATTGCAAGGGCAAGCAGAATTGAACTTTATAATTCTGGTAAAATCGAATGACAGATTTTTGTGTGATTGTTTCAATATTAGACATTTTCAGAGTATCACAGAATATTCTGAGCTGGAAGAGACCCACTAAGACCATCAAATCCAGCTCTTACGTGAATGGCCCATACAGAGATCGAATCCATGACCTTGGTGTTGCCAGCACCATGCTCTAAAAAAACAACACTGAAAACACTATTTTGCCAAGATTTTCAATGTGGTTCTGATTCTCAGGAACCTAAACAAGAAATTGCACACAGAAACTGCAGAAGAAAATTGTTTCAACTGACAAAATTCATGTTAGGGTTTTCTTTGGGTTTTTAATAGAAATAGCACCATTTCAAACTTAACAGATTTTTATAGTGTTCCTTGGCTAATTGTGTCAATGTCCATAAGCAGCAGATTAACAGGGACTGCTATATTAATATAAACTTTCAAAGAAGTAACTTTTTAAACTTAAGAAGTGGGAGGAAATCTCATTATCAGTGTTAAGGCCCGGACCTTGCTCTTTTAAGCCAACTTGTTGCCCTTAATTTTTATTTTATTTTTTTTCTCTGTATGTGCTTTGTTGTTGCACTACTGTTAATTAGAAATGAATCAACTATGGTGGGCAGGCAGTCAATACCTCATTTAATTATATTATCTTTAAAGAACAGAAATGGGTAGATGTCATGCAGGATTCTGTGAGATCTCTGTGAGGGACAGACACCCAGAGTACTCAGTGTTATTTTAAAGTGATCCTCAATAGGTTAGTGTTTACTAAAACCTTTTGTGGGGTGAGGTATTTGTTCCCTCATCTTTCCTTCCCTCAGTGATAATTACAAAGAGAATTTTAATGCTGTTAATTTTCATTCATAATTACTTTTTTTCGTAGTGAATTTGGTCCAATGCCTAGGGTGTAACCTGTGTGAAAGTCAGTTTAATTTCCTGCCTGCCATGTGTTACTCATGGGGGGTTTACCTTGGTTCAGATTGCTAAAGATGAGATGCCCTCAGATTAAGCAGGGATGACCCTCATTATTTTTCCCAGACTGCAAACTCTAACTATATGCTTGTTCTAGCTGCAGACTTAGACATTAATGTTAATAAGATGACACTGGATATTTAACATTCCAGGATGTTTGCTGTTGTTTTCAGGCATCTAAAGAAGATGACTTGAACTGCTTAAGTTTAGGACTGAAGCATTTCTTTGTGGTCAGACAAGTGTGTTCATAGAGCAATTCAAACCAGAGAACTGGCAGGCAGCTAATATGAATGCCAGCTCTCACATTCCTGGTTTTTACTGGTTTGTCCCAACCAAAAAAGTTTGAATGACTTTTGTGTTAACATTAGAAAGGAATTTTTCAGTTTTTGTATTGAAAGGAACTTTGTTTAATAATACCTTTTCATTTATGTGTTTAATTCTTCCAAACCCTGAATATTTTGATGTACAGTAATGAGGCCTTGGAGAGTTGTGGAGATTTTCCTTTTGTTGCCAGGTGATATTTCAAGGGGAATTTAATTTCTGATGAACCAGTAGCTGAGCATTTTGTGTCAACTTGAACACATGTGGCCATTAGTTGGTACCAGTTGAAGCTCCTGTGCCTTATGGTTGCCCAGCTGCTCTGTACAGGGTGAGGTTAGGAAACAGAACTTTGTCTTCCAGGGTTTGAGCAAGCACATTTGCCCAAGCAAGCTGCTGAGCAAAACAAAAAGGGAATCTGTTTCAATGGAAACATTTAAAGATGGATTGAGTCCTGCTGTTGTGACCAAATTTATCAGGTGTTCCCTTTGTAAAGCTGTTTTAGGTTCGTATTTATTTCTGTGGGGCAGGTAGAGCAGTGGACTTTTTGTTAAGTACCCTGCACTTTAATGGCTCTGTGGTAACAGTTATGGAGTAAAGAAAAAAAAAAAAGAAAAAAACATCGCAAACAAAAAATCCCACCAAAAACCTGCTCTAAGCAAAACAACCCTTAACAAAAACCATGCAGGGTAATATTCAGATTCCATAAGCAATGTGGTATTGCAGACATGCTTGGTGTTTGACACCTGGACGCCTGTTTTCACAGTCAGAACACAGTTTATATTCCCAGAATTGACTATTTTCATTTGGGATTATTTTCAGTAATCGAATTGTGCCATTCTTTTGGTGGCAAAAAGGAAGGCAGGGAGAGACCTCCCTGCACTCCCCAAAGTGCATTTAAATTTTGGATACACAGAAGGGGTAAAAAGTTTTTTATTGAACAAGCAATTTCTGTTGATAACTGTCAGCACATTAATCCTCAGGAGAATGAGCACCTTCTCTGACATTCTTGAGAAAGGTCAAGATTTTAGTGTTAATGATGAACATAGTTGTACAGTTCCTTTTTGGTAACAATTTTATAGCTCAGTGTCCGTGACAGCTTTTAAAATTGTAGTTTGCTTGCAAGAGCCCTTCATCTTGAAACACTGTTAATGCAGCATCAAGGACACATTGGTTTTTTGATTACATAATTTCTTACTGCACTAGTCCATGATATTAATCCAATTTAGCTGTGTACTCTGTCAGGATTTTCATTATCTCTCCTGCTTTTTAGATAAAGCTGATATATCCATGAGAAAAACCCGGTAGTTAAAAAACTTCCATGTATTTATGATCACCTCACAGGTTTTACCCCAGGAGAATAAAGAAGAATGTTTTTAGCAGAGTTACATGAATTTAGGCAAGTGTTTATCCTGCCTCCAAATGGATTGTCAGAAAAATCTAAACCAGGAAGAATACTTAGGATACTGATAATACTTGGTCCTGTTAAAGACCTCAAATTGTCCATTTTAAGTAGACTTGACTAGAATTAATTTGGGATCCTTCCTATGTTCTCATATGTTCTCTGTTGATTCCTCCAGTCCCCTGTACCACATATTTCTGTATGGTGATTTTTCAGTGCTTGGTTTTTTAATGTCTTGACTTGGTAAGAAAATGCTGCTGGGGCACAGGTGAGCAGAGCTTGGTTGCACTCTCAAAGTCTGAGTGTTGGATATCAGCCCTGGTGGGGCTGCAGCCTGAAATGCAGAGCTGTTGGCTTTCTAGAAGAAAGTTCTGTAAGAACTCTGTGTATGTGTGCATTATGCATAAGTACAACTTATGAGTTGGGGGATGGGCTGCATTTATAACGGTGTAGAAAGATTAGAGGTTTTAGAACTTCAACTGATTTTTGTTTTAATTGATGAAAACTAAGCTTCTCTTTAGATAGTTTTGGGGCTCTTTTTCCAGTTCAGCTTCTTTCTGGGATGTTTTGTATATACTCAGATTATGGGTTTTCTAATTATTATTTCAGGTTCTTTTTTGTCCTTCAGAAAAATTTTTTGTTTGTTTTGGCTTCTAATGTATATCAAAGTGCTTTAATGCTTTGCAGATTCTCACTTTCAATTCTGTTTTGATGTTCTGCAAGTTCTACAAAATAGCTGTAGAATAAATACAAATTAATAAATTTGATAATAATTTGTTTCTGCACTTTAAAATAGCAACATGTATGTAATAAGAATTTTTCAGTATTCTAAGAATATTTTTAAAAGTTCTCATTTTCTTTGAGAATACTTCCCTTACCCTGAAGTGCTTTGTTGCTAATAAAACCCTAACCAGAACCTCACCTCTGAACTCATTTGGAAACTCTTCATGAGAATAAACCAAATAAACCTAAACTGCTTTGTGACTTTGGGGAGATTCTACTGAAATCACCATGGCTGAACACAATTGAAGATGTATGAGGGGCTGGATACAGAAGTAATCTAAACACATACCTTAAATGTAGCTCCGGACAGTAGCTCACCAACCAAGAAAAAAGTTGTTAACTCAGTAATGGTAGGTTATTAATAATTTGCTCAAGCTTTTAAGTTTAGCTATTTAATTAGCAATTGAAGGAACAGAAGCTATTTTTCAACCTATATAAGCTTAAGTTGATTAATTTGAGTGTTTTCTCACTGAAGAGGGGGTACAGACATTTACTTTTAAGATACTCAGCTCTCTTGCAGTTTCTAATGTACTAATTACTCTGTTTAATACTTCCTATTTATGATCTCTTTATCATTTTCCATTAGTCATCATTCGAATGCTACATTTGGGTTTTAATTATGTCGTGGTAGGTTGATTTATCTAAGCTGCACACTTCCTGCCATATCATAAAGAAATACAATATATTAGCATATTTTTAATTTGCTTCTCTTTCATGTGCTGCTCCTCAGCATATTCACAACTTCCAAAGAGAGAAAGGTAGGCATTAAAAGTTTTCTCTTTGATTTTTAAACTTGTTGATGTTCTTGTCACCTGGCAAAAACTGATTTGCCTTTTCAAGATTGGATGAATCTCATTCAAGTAGAAATTGAAATGTAAAGGATGCCTTTAAAGAAAATAGTATGAAAGTTTCAGATCTGGCAATGCTTGACATGCTAAGCATAATTTCACAAAAGCTATGCCTTTAAGTTTTGTTAAACAAATCCAACACAATCCACATCCATGCACAGTGATCAGCTTCAAATATTTGTACTTTTCACAGCTGTCAAGACTCCTACCCCCTGGCAAATATGGGAGACCATTTGTAACCCTGTTTCTTTCACCTGTCCTAATGCTGATGTTTAGCCTGATTGCAGTTCTCCCCTGTAGCAAGAGCAAGGAAATCCTTCATTTCTGCTACGTGTGGCTTTTTCTCTCTATAGAGAGCTTGGAAAAACAGTTTGTACTGTATGGAAACCTTCCCCCAAAAAAGACAGGCTGAGGGAGTTGGGGTTGTTCAGCCCAGAAGAGAAAAGGTAAGAACTGAAACACCTTCCAGTACTGAAATGAGCTACATGAGAGCTGAAAAGGGTCTTTTCACAAGGTCTTGGAGTGGAAGAACAGGAATGACTTTCCATTGACAAATGGGACGTTTAGAGCAGATATTATGAATACATTCTTCCCTGTGAGGATGGTGGGGCCCTGGCACAGGTTGCCCAGAGAAGCTGTGGCTGCCCCATCACAGAAGTGTCCAAGGCCAGGCTGGATGGGGCTCTGAGCAACCTGGGCTAGTGGAAGGTGCCCCTGCCCATGGCAAGGGGTTTGGAGCTAGATGAGTTTTAAGGTCCCTTGCAACCCAAACCATTCTCTGATTCTCTGAAAATGAAATGTAGAACCCCACAACTTCACCTTGATAACATATACATGCACATGTATATAAAAAATACTTTTGTCTGGAAAATTTTTTTAGAAGTTGCCATTTTTTAATGGGAAAATGTATTTGGGAGATGTCTTCTGAGACTTTCCTGAAGTTTCATTAATATTACCAGGCTAATCTATACAATTTAATAGTTACATTGCCAATGGTGATTTCATTAATGGAATTGTTTTGTACATTAGTAAGAATCAAGTGATTTGAAATATTTCACATGTACCATGTGAATTGATTTTGCATGAGGGAAAAAATTGGAGCTCTGTTGTCTTGAATAAAGCGAGGAGTACTTATAATTTTGAAGTTATATCAATCAAATATATAAAACTGAAGTTTCATCTGATTTGCTACTTATATGCAGGACTTAATATCTCACATGATCTTACATTTTAACAAACAAGAACAATTATTTTAATTTTTTTTTTTCACTTTTCAGAATGTCAGAATTTTGATAAATACTTTCATTTAAAATGTTTTCTTAAGTATGATACTGCATGCTATTGACACCTACAAGTTTATCCTACCTAAACTGGAATTCAGGAACAGAAAATAATTCTTTCCACATTATTCATTCTTTGACTGTGATTACAGCTTCTTCCATGCAAAACAGAAGTATGAAAGGTGAGCCATAGTTATCTTCCTTTCATTTATCCATTCCTTCAAGGACCATCATTCCAAAATTAATTTTGTGTTGAAGGTGTAGACTATGAATTTGGGCACAGCCTTAGGCAAAAGTCGTTCTTGGGGCCATGGTGATGGTGTCTGATGTGTGGTAGCTGTAAGACAATATTTCTCCAACTACCATTAGTTTAATCCCTGCCTGAGGACTCAAGTAATTTTCAGCTAAAACTTGCTGACTTTTTAAATGGGGAATACCTTCAGACCCACTTTGAGATATAAGGCTCTGATTTGTTTGAAAAGACTATTCTGTTTCTCTGCGTCCCTTGAGAAGGCCAAATAGATTTGCAGACCAAACTAAAACACCTTCCTGTATATACAGATCTGTTTGTACAGGAGGGCTGTGTGTTCTGGCTGAGCTAGAATTGTTTACCCAACAGCTCAGCATTCACAGTTTTTCCTTTATATAAACTGGTGGCAGATCAGAATACAAACACATCATCATCTCTCTGAGTAAACTGCTGAGGGATGACAAAAGATGAGGAAAGGTCTTTTTCTCCACAAATCTTTCACCTGACTTGGAATAACATTGTCTGCTCTCTAGATGAATACAATTGGAGTTGTGTTTGGTGTAACAAAGTCTCCCACAGTTGCTGAGGGATGATCACAATGTGCAGCATGGAATTACCCAGTATTACCAGCACACTGCACTTAGGCAGCTGCTGGGCTCACTGGTCTGTGTGGCTGGTTGATAGAAAACAACTGAGAAAGGCAGAACAGAAAGGTGTCTGAAGTACAGACACCTATTGGAAGTGTTTGGGTTATGAGAGTAAAACCACGTGATAGATAAATGAGAGATCACTGCTGTGTAAGTCGCATCATTTGAGATTTAATTTGGAATAAAGGATGCTATACTTTGCTTAGAGAGATGTATTTTTGCCTGTTTTATTCTCTTGAAATTAAAATGTGCTAACTCTTGTAAAGTAAGGCAGTTCCTGGGAAATTTTAGAAATCATTGATGGCTTTTCCAAGTCCATGATTCACTTCAACTTTTTATTATACTGACAATGTACAAAAGGAAGGAGTAAAGCAAAAAAAAAGAAGTTGTGTAACAAAGGAGAAGATTATAGAGAGATAGAATACACTTAGATCTGTATTACAAAGAGATTCTTTTCCAGTGATGGAGACTATTAGGGCACTGAAATGGTTAAGTGTTTATTATCTGTAAAAAATTATAACGATTTAATGGGCTTTGGTGCATAAGTACAAAGCACACTGGAAAAGATTTACCTGTAGAAAGAAAATCATAATTTTAAGCCCAAGCTGCTTTCTGAACTGTGCTAACCCCAAATGATTTCCCACTGTCCTTTCACTAGACACTTGCAGTTCCATTTTATCTTGTTCTTGGGAGCAGTAATTTAAAGAAGGTACTAGAGATGAAGTCCTCCTTGCTTCTTGCCCATGTTCTCTCCTAGGAGGTATTTTAGGCACTTTTGGGGATGCAAGAAAACAGTTCCTGTATCTGTATTTAAACATCCAATTGGTATCTAGGAGATTGTAGTCTCCCAGGCCAGCTCAGACTGGCAGTGAAGGAACAGAGGATACTCTGAATTACCCTCTGGAGGACATGTGGTTAAGAGAACTTGCCTTTGAGGAGTTCTGTTCCACTGTGGTGATAGAGACAGCCACAAGAGACTGAGACTGCCACAGCCTGGAAAGCCTAAATACTGCTCTGGGCACTGATTATCTCACTAAGTTCAAACTGGAGGGAAAAATACTTTGTGGTAATAGCAGAGTAAACATTTACAATTTAGTTGGTAATCCAGTTATACAGCCAAGAAATTTGTGTAGTATTAGAGTATTATATCCCTGTGTTAAAATTCTGGGGGTTTAGTCACTGGTTTTCATATTTTTTTAACTCCTTATTTTAGAACGTCCTCTTTTAAAAATTAATTTATTATTTTTTGACCATTTTTTATTGTAAACCAATTAATACTATCTACGATTATCTTGTAATATGAGTCCAGATAATAAGTAATCATTGAGACTCTTATTCCTGATAATTTTCATAAGGAATAAGTAGTAAAAGGTAACACTCTGTTTAGTACAAGCATTTTTAAACTTGAAAAGAGAATTAATTTTTGGGATTTTACAGTTTACCAAAATAAACATCTCTTGGTTATTAATTCTTTGGGGGTGTCCGAGAAGGAAAAGACTGATTATATGCATGCCAGTATTCTAATATTATCAAGTGTTTTGGAGTTTTTCTTCAATTTTAAGTTGATATGGAACTCATAAGGTACCTTATGCTAAAAGCACCATATGGTGAGATAGTTTTGATCTCTGTCTGTATATGTACACATATCTTCATAAATTATGATAGACAGGAGAAAATAATCCTCTCATGTATTACTCTAGAGTATGCCAACAGAGCCATTACACATATTAGTTTCACCAGTAGTGGTGTGGGTTGGATAAGCAGTAGCAGCTTTTAAATTATGCAAGTAGCTTATGAATCAGAGAGATGTTTTGTCAAATGACTCACTCCCTTAGAGAATTAGGCTGAGACAGGTCTTAGGACTTTAAAAGTCTTAATGGATTTTGGAAACTTAAGGCCCTCAGGAAAAAAAAATTTCATCAGCTGCATATCAGCTTTTATCTATTTATGTCATATTCTTGGGTTTACTACAGAGGCACCATGTAAACTGCTGAACTTCATTACAATTGTTTGAATGAGCAGTCCAGGAACACTTGGTTGAGCTGATTTTACAAAATGCTATGCTTCAAAACCTATTCTGAAATTCAGCTTGTGTTTGAAAAAGAAATCTGCTTGCATATTATTTTACAAGTGACTGCTGCTTGGATCGGCTGCTTGGGTCTGTAGTGACTGAATACTTTATCTTCAAGTGGTAAGGAACTTAATGAAATATCCAGTTACTGAATTGTTTTCATCTGCTTTCCATTGACCCCAGGTTCATCTTTGGTTATCCCAGGGGACCAGTGTTCACTGTCATACTCTAGAATGAGCAAAAATAACTGCCAGTGATATTTGCACAATATTACAGAGAGTAACTTCTTTGCAAAAATAAAACTCTTCAGTGTGTCATCAGTCATGCCAGAAGTACCAGACACATGCAAATGAATGCAAAATCTCTTGCTAACTTTTGCTGGTAAAACAATTTGGAACAGTGTTCTCTGTGTGGGAAGATGCCAGTCTGTGAAATACTGTGAGAAACTAGATTTGATTGAGTTATTCCATAAGGAACCCAACAATGGAGGAAATTATTCAAGATATGATAAATAATGTTGAGGTTTAATTGCTTCCTTAGGATGTGTCACTCTCAGTATTTCCAAGCTGCTATTTATTTTTCTCTTTTAAACTCAGTCCATTAGACGTTTTTAATAGTAGATGATATGGCTTAGAAATCAGATGGAACTTAGAAGCAAACAAGTTCTTCACAGTCTTCCTAAGGGTTTAAGGAAAAAACCCCACACTGCTGCGATGTATGACTGTAGCATCTACAGCTCAAGAGCTTCTCTTTCCAGAGAGCAATAAGAGACAAGCTTCTTGCATTTCCCTGGTACTGATTGTGTTTTCTTGCTGCGCTTTTCTTGCTTGACACCTCTAGTTCTCTTGCTTTCCCCACCTCTTTTGCTTTTAATAGTATATTAATGTAGGTGGCAGTTTGGGTATTCTTCTGGTAAGTGTAGTCTTTATTCCTACACCTTTTTCATTATGTCAGATACATCTTTGCAAAAGTATTGCTTTCACCAATGAATTTTTGTGTGAAAATACGGAAACAGCATGCCTCTTTGCTATGTAAAAAGGAGGCCCTGTAAGCACTCTCATTCTTTTGAATAATTACCTTCTTTTACGTTCCAGATGGCAACCTTTTAAATTGAACTCCTTGTTTGAGGGACTTTCTGAAATCAGGCCAGTGACAGCAGTTGAATTGCAAGAAACTGAAAAATGAGTCTGATAATCTGCGGTTTTCAAACTTATACAACGAAAAATTCTTAATTTTTTGGTGATATACCCATAAATATTAAAGTATCTCTGCACCTTTGTAGAGAAATAGTTTTTCGATAGTCCTGAAATAACATGGAAGATTCTTTGTAATTAAAGTAATAAATTCTCAGATATGAAGAACTTATTCAAGCAGTGATAAAACAATAAGGCTTTTTGCCTCTAAATGAGCTATTGAAGTGGTGATATTAGCAGTACTGGAAATGTTTTATTCTCAAAAGCATTATAACTATTGATGAGTTGACACAGTGAGGATCACATTGGTTTCAGGGCTGGGTTGCTGATTTAACATTGGGATATGTTTTTATGGCAGTATTTTCCTTCAAACACCAGAAATGTCTTATCTGATTAAGAATTTTACTGTTGTACTTTATAAGCTCATACATAAAATATTATGCAAAACTGATGCTACAACAATCCTTTATTAACATGATTTGAAAGGAAGATTTTCTGATATTAATTCAATTGGCTTCAGTAGTATACAACAGAACAGCCTTATTTTATTGTCTTGCTGTTTTAGTTGAGGCAACTAAAATCCATATGCTATATGTGGATGGACTGTGATATTTGTTTATTGACTCATTTATTTTGGAGAACTGAATTTTGTTTTTGTTTCTGTTTTGTCTGTGTTTTGAAGTTGTGGAACGCTATGAACTTAAAACACAACTTTAAAACAAAATTGTGAACTGTGTATCTTACCCGGCATTCTGGAGTTTTGGTGATGCCTGTTTAGGTGAAAGATGATCTAAAGCCTGTTCCCTCCAATGGCAGCTTTTCCCCCGAGCAGCTCCTGACAATGTTTTTGGTGTCCTCTGTCCTAAGAGCACGAGGGTGTTTCATGTTTTCTTCCTTTGTCCCATGGGGGAGCTAGGAGGAAATGTGACCACACTCCAGGAGAGCAGCTTTTCCCCGCATTTTACTTTATCTCTGCTACAGTACTGAGAGTGACCTTTCCTGGCACCAGAAATGCCATTTCTGGGGTTCCATCATCATCAGAAATAAGTCCAAGTGAAATGGTAATTGCTACACTGTAATGTTTCTCAGAATACCATATGAATAAAAAATGGAGGAGTCATTGCTGTGTTTCTAAACTGGAATCCATAATTAGTTTATTGGGGTATTTGATTGGTAGCAGTGAACTTTGGATCTCTGTCTTAATCTCCTCAGTGTGGCAGGGACTCTTTGTTACATGTGCTCATTTCTTGGTGTTGCTCAGTGACCTATTAACAAAATCCTTTTGCATCAGAAAAAAGTTCTGACCTGTTACCCAGCATGAGGCTGGGGATTGTGGAACCATGTGTTGCTCAGAAAAATGATGGGAAGTTTCCAGTTACAACATTTCCTCCAGTTTACAGACATGCCAAGTCATTCACCTACTATATCAAATGGACTAAAAGTTGGAGTCTCTTTCAGGAGCATACATAACCCTGAATATCAGCCTCAGAGAACTGGAGAAAAAGAATAAATGGCATTTGTCAGTTTGTTTAGAGATTTCCCATAGTGTATTGACAAGAGGGAAGTTTAGAACTTATAGTCACATGGAAGAAGAATGCGATTTGGAGGAATAACTGTACCAGTTGAGAGCAAAAATATTTTGATCTTATCGAAGGGTTTTCTTTTGTTCACAGCCTTTATATATGGTAAAGGCAGGAATGCTGGTGTGCAGCAGTCAAACAGTCACAATAAAGCAAAACACATTTTTTCCTATGCCTAAATATTTTTTTTAATTGCATTTTATATTTTCTTAAAGGGTTTTCCATGAACTTACTGCTTTCCAGAGCAGTGCTTTTCCAAGCAACCACCAGTTCTGGAGTCAAGTTGTGGCCTTTGAATGATTCTCCCATTCCTGCAACAGCCACTCCTGAAGTTACTCTAAGAGGGGACAGATAAAGAGAATTAGATGTGCTTCCTAAGACGTGGTCCAGTAGGTAAGTTAAGTCCATTTTGTTCTATAGGTGTAAAATTTCCACAACTCCTTCAAAAATTAAGTACTTATTGCCCAATGAGTTTTGCTATAAGAGTTGTAACACCTAGTTAAAACCCATTTTTCTTAATTCTTATGGATGGAGTGAAAATCAGAACTCCTTATGGAAACACCAGGGGAAGAAAAGTCTGTCACAGGGAAACTATTCCTGGCAAAGATTTCTAAAACCTCTGCAAGTATTTTTCTATTTTAGAACAGTTATTGTACTTTCTGTTTCAGTGTACTGTCTGTCTTGTTTTACTGGTCAAGTTAGACAAATAGAATATTTGAAAAAAGGGAAGTTTGGACTCAGGTATGTCTGGATTAGGCCCCAAAAGCCTTTTCAGTATTCACCTCCCCTGGAATCCCCAGCTGGCTCCTCTGTGTACCTGTCCTTGCAGCAGGTTGCCCCCTTGGAATTCCGTTGCTTTTTATACAAATGCATGAGGAATTTAAGTGGTGCATAGCGTCCAACTTCTAGCTCTTCCAGCTAAATTTAGAAATTGGAGTTATCTTTTTATTCTTTAAATTCTGTCATTGCCGCGGTCTGGTGGTGAGTTCAGGTCAGGCTAGCTCAGCACACAGAGGCAACTGCCGCGGTAGAAGACACGAGGGTGTCCTCGCTGGCAGCAACTCTCAGTGGCTCAGCACTGACACAAGGCGGAGTACGGCGGGGAAGAGGCAGGAGAGGTCTTCTGTATGGGTCTCCAAGGTTTATTGCCTCGAAGGGGTCCAGGGACAAAAGAACCTCGAGGGGCGGAGAGCAGGGACTCTTACAGGGTTAAGGGGGGATCAGGATACAACCAATGGGTGAAGGGCAAGAGAGAGAGGAGCCGAACCGGATTGGGGGAGAACAACCAATGGGGTGAAGAATCAAGAACCAACCAAGCAGGAGACAGAACTGGGGGAACTTTCCAGAACTGATGTCTAGATTGTCAGGCGGAGGACACATGATCCTGGGTGGCGTGTGGGGGGTGGAGAACGAGGAGAGCGGAGAGGCGGAGGTTCCAGGGGTGACCTCATTACCTTCATCATACCATTTTAGGTATTTGAGGCCCTCGGTTTGAACCGGGCACACCGCAACATGTCATTTTCCATCCTTCCTTTCATTTGCATACTGAAGGTAGTGATTTTCTTTAAAATGCCCCAATTTTATTTGTGTATCCTTGTTGTCTGTAAATATTTGTGGAAATGCAGAGGAGAATGTCTTGTGTAGAACGTGCTTTTATGTTATGCAAAGCCACCAGAAAAATGTCAGTGTATATTCCCTCAGCACCACAATTTGTCACCTTATATCTGCCATTAGAACATGCTACCTAAGTGAAAGTACCTTAATCTGTTTATTAATAGGATTTCTACAAGTATGGTAGGATATTTTAACATCCAAACCAAGTGGACATAAATTTTAGGCTGTATTTCTGGAAAAATTGTATTTTCATTCTCTGTTGAATTAATTTTTTATGAGAAGTGTGTGATAAAAAAGCTAAGTTAAACCTGTTCCTGAATTTTTGAGTGGTTTACAGACCTGTCTTTCCCTTTTATCTATTTTTAGGATTAAATGTTTCTTAGACAAGCACATCCCATTTACTCAATAAATATTTATATTTCTAAATTATAATGAATAAACTCATGAGTATAGATGGTTATGGTAGGCTGAGAAGAATTGGTAGTTTCTTGCAATTCTAAGGTTTCTGTCTCATTCCTTTTAATCTTTGTATATTTTACAAAAAGAGAACTGGAAGGTTGGACGTTTAATCTGGATAGCTTGGATTAGTTCAGACTGCAGATTTTTTTCTTGTTCTGAAATGTTGGGCACTGGCTGAGTTTTGCAAGTGTTATAGGAGTTCATTTTCCACCTTTAAATATGTGGTTATTATGTCTGATTACGTGTTAGACCTGCTTTATTGTGCGTTTATTACACTCTGAAGAGACTTGATTTGTATTTTTAAGATACTTAAATGTACTTTAGAATATATTAAAAGAGGAAAGATTGTAAGGTATTGAATTAGCTGAAAATAATGTGGTTGGTAGCTCAAGTAGTGTATTCAGTACATATATAAAGACTAAATTAGAGCTCTGTGTATCCCGTTTATCCAGACCCAAATGTACTTGAAAATGATATTAGCAAAGGATCCAAGCCCCGAATGCGCATGACATTTTTTCAAGCTGCATTTCCACAACATTGTTCGGGTTAGCTCAGTTCCTGGGCAGAGGAAACCAGAATTTTCCTGCCTCTCCTCTTGTTTTCTGTGTTTTTCATTAGGAGTCCTATTTACCCAACTGCAAATGTATGTTTGCACATATGAACAGTCTGCCTTTGTAACACAATTTGATAAACCTCCTTAATCTGCTTTATGTAGTATTTCAATGACAGGTTTCAGCACATCATCAGATGCTAGAGCAGGACAGAAATGCAGCAGGTTTTGTACCTTTCCCCTTCTGCGCCAGGGACGTCCTTGCTGTTCCAGTGGAGTGGGAAATGGCTGTGTGTGCCACCCTGAGAGATGGGAGCAGAAGCTATCTCAGATATGATTTTTCAGGATACTTTATATGTGGCAAATAATGGAATATGCTGATATCTTTCTTCTGCTTTCAGTTAGCCTTAAAAAGGTAATGAGATGTACAGCACAACCCCAAAGAACTCAGTGTGGTTTGTCCTTCATTCATGGTTCTTTACCAGGCATTTTGGTCTCACTTGAATCCATCTGTAGCGTCAGAGTTCTTGGCGGATTTGCTTCAAGGGTTTATCTGCCATTTCTAGGTCTTCTGTACCTTAAGGACTAATCTGAAACCTTTAGGTTTCCTAACGATGGCCATACATATCTCTCTGAACTGTTAATCATCAACATTTGTATGCAGGTATTTAGGTAGATAATTTTGGTTGATGAGATCCATTTATTAAGCACTGCTAGGGGTTTAACTACTTTCTCCATGTTAATGTGCTGTTCTCCAAGCAAAAATAGAACATTCATGCTTGATTGATGTTTAAATAATTTCATTACCAAGGAGAATAATACAATGGACATTGACAGCTTGAGAGAAAGCCAATGCTGATTAGAATTACAAATTTGTTAAAAGAAATTATTACACTCTTTGTAATCAGCATAACATGTCTCATTGAAACAGCTTGAATAACTACAACATTGCCCTTTAAATTCTGTGTTTATAAGCAGAGGCAAATTATCTGTCCTTTTTAGAACTGAGTTAAATAAGAATATTATCCTAAAGCAGTATTTTTCTGATAGGACTCTTGTAATGTCTGTAAGAATTTTAAATGGAGAAAATTCTATTTTAAAAAGCAATTTTATTTCCTTTTTTAAGGAATTTACTATTTTATTAACTATCTGTTTCTAAATTAAAATGAAGTAGGAGTAGCATAGACTTACAGCTATATCTATACTACCCAGAATTGCCCCCTAAAACTTTGGTATTAAGTGCTTAAACAGTTCCTTCAAAATCTCTCCTAGCTAAATTTTATAATTGAGTGGAAAGGAAGATACACTAATCTTTAGCACTTGCTCTCTAGGAAGCTGTTGGAAAGGTTCATAAACTCTTCTTTAATGCTTCTACTCCTAAAAGGAACTGAGAAAGGACGAGTGCCTGAAACTTCCTCTTCCCATCTGAAGACGACATCAGAAAATGGAACACTTGGCAATAAAAGTGTTCAACTTTAATATGTGCATCTTTAGGGGAATGCACAATCATACTGATTTCAGAGTGACTGCTGAGATATGTCAGAATTTGCAAAGTAGACAAAAAGGGCTAATTCTTAAAGACTTTTTAAAATTTGTGTGCTTGTGGAGGAAGTAACAGTATGGCAAAGAAATCCAGACCAGCTTATGTATCAGTAAATACTACTTTGCTTTTGTAAGTATGATTAATGGTAGGAGCGCAGTTCGGGTATGCTGACAGCAGTCAAAATGAGTTGCAGCTCTTGCTCTTATACCCAGATTTTGAATTTTAAATAGACAACCTTGTCACATCCAAAAATTGAGTCTACTCTAGAGACAAGGTCCAGATTCAATTCTGCCATAAATAGCTCCTGGTATTTTATATCTGGATGAAGATGCAGTGTTTAGCAGTGAACATTCCTAGGCTGCAAATTACTGAAGAGTGAAAAGTGCTATTCCATGCTTCCAGGATTCTCCTGGAGAAATCTGTTGGCAGTGTTTGAATACGGGTCTGGCCAAGAGTCCAGCTGAGGCCAAACCAGTAACATGGCTCTTGCATGGCCTGGTCACAGAAATCCACTGCAGTTTCCAGCCAGAGCTGAGCTTTTTCCTTTGCTGCCTTTCCATAGTGCATGGCTGTATGGGACAACACGTGTATTCCACTTTCCTTATTCTCATTTCCTCTGTGTTTCTGCTGCAGCACCTATTGCACAGAATTAGTGGCTCCTAGAATGGAGTAGCTTTGTATTCTGTCATCACCCCTCCAAATCATAACAACAGTAGAGGGCTGACTTGTACAACATCACTGTGTTTGTGACATACCCAGTGTCCCTTGCTCTTGATGACTGGGTTATTGTTTCCAAATGGATTTTTTTTCTCCCCTGTAAATTTAAAATTCTGATTGCAGTAAGTAGGACAGTAAAAGACAATGAGAGGGAAGAAATGAACCCAAAATACACTACTGGAGAGTATAACTTGATCAAAGGCTTCTGAATAGATACAAAGCAATTTTCATTATTTAGAGTAAAAGAAGCCAATTTCACATCAGTTTTATTTTCATAACCATTCCAATGTAAACAAGATTTTTACTGATCTACTACTTTAGCAGAGAAATGAGAGCTCTGATGTTACCTGGAAGTTTCATTATTTGTTTGGTGAATAATTTGAATTAACTGTGGTTGTGACTTTCCCTTTGCCTTTACCACTAACAGTACGTTCTGCACATGACTGAGAGAAGGATGTTTTACAGTAGCCACAAAAACAAGAGTTGAGCTGATGATGCCCCCTGTAAGAATGCAGCCAACAAGGCAATTAATTTTCTTGACTTTGAAAGTCAATCAGATACTTTGGGAATGTCTTGATGTTTCACAAGGATGATCTTTCAGCTGGGAGTATTGATAGTTTTTGCAGAAATACCAAAGAATTCCTGCAAAGAATTTAAATCTGTAGCCTCGCTCTTCTAAAACAAAATCAACTGAAGGGAACAATCAAGCAGCATTTGTAAGTAAAAATAACTCTGTACTTAGTCTTACACTGCTAGCTCTTCACAGAATACTTGGGAAATAAATTATTCTACTGCATTTTTGAGATCCTAAAGGAGTTAAATTTATCATTATTCCTCTTTACTAAATTTTTCCATCCTTTTACAAAACAAGGGATATATTCTTTCCTCAGCTCCAGAAACTTCAGTGAAGCTTAAAATTGGTTCAGCTCCATTTATCCCAGTAAAATTACACCTATTTACACTAGCAGGCTTCAATGAATATGGCTGAGACACACTTTTACCCAGGATAGATCAGTGCTTTCCTTCATTTTTTGTCAGTAATATATTTAAAAGAAAATAAATACCTGGTGAGGAATGGGATTTCAGTAATACAAAGCAGTTAAATATTTTACTTAGCACGCTTTATTCTTGCATATGTACTCAAAGGAAATGGCATGGAAGATGGTTGTCAGAAGCAATAACCAGTGTCACAAGAACTTAATTACTTGCAGTGAAGGTCTTTTCCCTGTAAGCTGCACATTTACCCTCATTTTTTATTCACTCCTAAACTGAGCCATTACTTTGCCTTGTGTTTTTGCTCATGTTTAGGTTTTCACTGAGTACACCTACTCTTAGTGTCAAAAAATACACCTGTAGTTGCTCTACCAGAGTTGGTAATGCTGCCTTTCCAATTTTAATTTTTTCCCAGTTGCTAAATAACCTGTCTGCATTCTGCAAATCATCAGTTCAAAACAGCTGCTACGGTGATATAGTCAATTAGCTGTTTTCCAAATGAGAAGAAATCACTCAAAGGAGGTTTATGCTATAATGAGGTTTTTGTTTATATGTCTTTACTGCTTCTGTTTTATAAATGCAGCAAAATATTCAGGTCAGCATTCTATATTTAACTGGAAAGTATTTGCTTATATCATAGAAGAGGAAAGAGAAGCATCTGTTCTACAACCTTGTAAATTTTCCACTAGAGGACAACTACCTAGAAAGTTGTACCAACCAAGTGCACAGAAGAATGTGAAGGGTAAAGAGTGATAGGTGAGATGTTAATTGGTGTTTTAGCATCTACAGAATGTACAGTGGTGGTAACTGGGAGAGAGCCTGAGCTTGGTGGGAACAGTGACCTGAAATATCCTGAGTGGTAGTTGTGGTACAGATACAGGCCTTTATTTCCCTCTCTTCTCACATTCGCTTAGTCCTTGTTCTGACATCCCTTCCTTAAATAATTTTATTGATGTGTGTATGTTATCCTTCACTTACAAGTCTTAGATATCTTCCACTATAAGTTAATCTCTTCACATTAAAAAAAATCATTTTATAACCCACTAGAAATCATTTGCAAGACTAATGCAAACGAAGAGTATATAAGGATACACACATGCACAAAGTGTTCAACAAAAAATAATTTGTTTCTCCAGTTCCAAGCCTACAAAATCCTCTTTGACTTCACAGCCAGTTTTTGTGGGTTGCAGGCAAAACTCTTAAGCAAAATATAAGTAGATTTTGGTTCTGTGCTTTACAATTTGTGTTTGCTGGGAAAAACAGGGGAAGCGATTCGTATGCTTCAGCTCCTTAACTGCAAAGAAGATTATTTTCTTTGTCCAATGAAAAGGCTTGAGAAGCAAAAACATTTGCTCCAGTTGGTCACAATGGGTGGAGGACAAGCAGTTAAGTCTGTTTGGAGGGAACAGGGACAGAGACTGAGCCCTTTGTAGAGGGAAGCAAATTTCCCCAGTATGGAGAAAGGGATTTTGGGGACCGAATGTTATAATGCTGGTCCTGCTCATTTGTATGTACAGCCACAGAAGATAAACAGTATATTTTGCTAAAATGTCTTGTCTTTTCATTCATTATTAATATATTAATATATTGTATTAATATATTCTCTTAGCATCAGGGTACAGAATAAAGGTAATTCTGTCATAGTTGTTCAGGTGGAAGGTTTAAATCACCTTCACTTATCACTGATCACATTCACAAAAGCGTAAAAACACATTTTTGAGGATGCTGTTAAAACTCTGTTTTATTCCTCTATCATTTTGGACCATCAAATAATACTGAAAGTTCTCACTTGGAAAGATAGTAGGCAAGAAGAAGCAGCTATGAATATTGTGGGATTTGGCAGAATCACATGTTTCTTTCTGTGCAAGGCTTGTCTACATGGATTGGTTTGGGGTTTTTTTGATAGGGTCAGTTTTTGTACACTAATACTTTATTTAGGAGAATTTTTTTTTATTTATAAATCGCTTAAATGCAGATTCTTGCAGATTAATATTCTACAGTGACTGCAAACAAAAGGATTTTGAGCCCAGTCTTGAACAAACTGCAGCTAAGTCAGACAAACTCATGAAACATTTTATGTTTCTGGCATAAAATACCCATGGATTCCAATATGAGTTTTTGAAGAAAAATGCTTATCCTTGTCTGTCATGAAAGGCTCACTAAACTGAATTTTGCTGTGTAAATATCAGAGGTTTTGAGATCTGGTCAGTTTAAGGTATTCATCTTTTGAAGAGTTCAGCATGCAACAATTGTCTCATAGGTAGTGAAAGAGAGAGCAGCACCTGAGAAACTTGTTGTTGCTGAAGAATCACAATTATTTCTCCTTAAGTGGAGATTTAGTGAACATGCAACATCAGCTTGGAATATGTTGTGTATAACCAATTATCATTTCACTGACAGAGTGACTTGTACTATGTAAGCTACAAAGGAGAGTCTTTGTCCTGGATAGTCGATAAAAATCTTTCCTACAATTTATGTATTTTCTTGTAATAATAGCTTTAATTATGCACATCTCCAGCTCTCTAATATCTGTACATTAACTAACCTGCTTACAGTCTTTAATTTGTCAGAGTATTCTGTTCCTCTCCACTCCTCAATTTACACTGATTTTATGTGAAGATGTAAAGTGTTTTTGCTCAAAATTCAGTGCTAATATAAGAAAATGCCACTGTACCTAAAAACATGGTGATAATTTAGTACTGTCCCCACAGCTTTGTGGCTGCCAGGGCTTCTCTACTCGAAGAGCACATGCATACCCTTTCTTTTTAGCGCAGGGCAAGGTAGGAATCTCCAGCCATTGAGACAAGCCCAGGGATGTAAATCACATCTCACTAGAGCCTCCAGCTAGAAAAGAGAGAATTCACATGTAGTATTATACCAGTGGGTTTCTAATTATACTTTAGGAAATTATTGTTTTTTATGAAATGGTGGTATTTCTCTCAAAAAGCAAATAGTTTCTCAGAAAAAATAATTATGCTGTTGAAAGTATAATTTTCTTTTAAGATACTTAGAATAACTTTTAAGTGAAAATGTTTTCAAGCGACCATTAAGAGTCATTAGAGTTAACAGGGGTATGATGTTACATCCCAGCAGCTGAATTCAGTGGTAACACCTTCTGTTGCTGACAGTAAGTTACAATACGATTACATGTGCTGGTTTGAAAGCAAAACCAGTGAGAAACTCCAAGTCAGAAGTACAATTTAATAGGAAAAAAACTAAAATAAATGCTATAGTACAAAAAACCACTGACAGAGTCAGGATACAACCTGACACCCTGTCAGTCAGGGTGTTGGTAGCAGTCCAATAAAATGGTGGCTGCAGTCCTCCAGAGTTCTGCTGAAAATGGTCCTGTTGAAGCAGTGATCCTGTAGAAAAGGTCTGGTCTTCACCTGAAGGTCCAGTGGTAGCTCTTGTCCTCTGGGAACCCAGTAGGTAAGGGCTGCCTCTGGTGATCGGAATCTTAGCTTATATCCAGGATGGGATGCTTGGTCCCTCCCTCTGGGCAGAGCATCTCACAATGGGAGGATGTAATTTTATCAGCCATGTGGTGAGACTGGATGGCCCATTAATGGGAGATATCCTCCCTAGAGGGAGGATGGGGCATGGGAGAGATAAGGAACGCTGCCCCACCCGGTTCCGACAGCTGGCCTATTAACAGAAGATAGTCCAGAGAGAGGACACAGGGGACACAGCCCCACCTAGTTTTAACAGCTCCTGAAGATGGTAAGAGAATACACTGCAACCCAGGACATTACATAATTGATATTCTCAAAGTCACCAGGAAATTGCTAGGAAGAATAGAGCTGTTTCTATGGTTCCAAAACAAAGGGTAAGATTTCACAGGACTTTATGCTTATCCTGCTCAGTCTCATGTATAACATTTATTACCATAAAAATAAACTATACTGACTTGTGGTTATTGAGGATACAACCACACAGATATCAACAAAATATCTGTGGTCCACATGGAATTACTTTATTTTAATAGCAAGTTGTAAACATCACAAGGTATTTACAGTGACAAATAGACACTTATCATTGTTCACTCACTGCATACTCTTTCTTGAAAAGAATATTTCCAAGGATGATAAAGAGGAATTTATCACATGTTTTCCTTGGAATGATACAGCACATGGGAATGTTATAAAGGAATTATCAGTAGCAAATTTGATTTGAAATATCTAGCGTGAGTGGAATGACCTTTCAGCTAGTGCAAATAATATACTTTTAAAGATCATGTTTTTCTTATTATTGTAAGAAAAATCACTGTTGCTTATTTGACAGTTCTACTTACAGCACCTTGTTGCAGCAGCTAAACTTCTGAATTCTTAGTAACTAAAACTATGGCAAATCTATATGGAATTCCTTCAAATTTCTACAAATTAACGTTATATAATTTGGATCCATACCACAAGTATGAACCAGCCATGAAGAAATCATTGGGAAAACTTCAGTGAAAGACTGAACTTGGACCCAATCTGTAGCTATGTTAGCACTTTCTTATACCAAATACAGTTATTTTTGAAACAAAAACACTCTCAGTCAAATCTTTCTGTTACGCGTTTACGCAGTTACACCAACTAGATTTCTCATTCTCTTTTCCTGTTGAAGATTGTTTATAAACATTTATTAAATGGAAGTAGCACAAAACTGCAGATGTGAAACATTCCTGCTAACAGTGTAAACTTGACCCAAAATAATATTACAGCACCAAGCAATAACACTTAAGAACATTAAGGATGCCATTAAATAGAATCAGGCAGCACCTGCTAATTCAAGTTAAGGGAAAGAAAGCAGAGCCCTGGGCTGCATGTAATTTTCTTCACTCTTTAGAGAGTTACTATCTTTACTATCAAAGCATCATGTGGTTCACCTAACAGCAGTACAGAACTAGAAGCATCGTTTCCCAATTATTTTTTTTAATGTAAAAAGGCACTAAGATAAAAATACTTTCCCATGCAAAAGGCTAGCATTATATTGCTTTTCTGTTGGACAAATTTTAAAAAGGCCTTTTGTACCTTGGTCAAATAATTTTGCTTGTTCAGCCATCATTTCTATTTTCAAGTTTTTAGAGCCTGATCTGTAATGAAAACAACCTAAGGTGGGGAATTTTCCCCATTTATGCTTGCATGGTAGTTGGTGCAATGTGATATTCCGTTGCTCTGGGGGACTGAAATGCTATTCAAATTGTAATAACCCACCCCAACCTAAGCTGAATGCAGGTCTGCATGAAGTCTGAATCTCTCTACACTAAATGGAAATAGCCTGGATATGAAATCTGTACTCACCTCTCCTAAAGGATTATCAGCATTTAAAATCTGATTGGTTGAAAGGAATAAACTTAAATTATATCAGGTTCCATTTCTCTCTCTGAGTCACCTAAGTAGTTATTTGTAATGACAGCAAGATTTTCTTTAAGCTGTTGCTATATGAATGTCACACAGGAGAAGTTCTACCCCTGCTTCCTCTCTCTTGTAGTAATTCCAAGCACTGAGTTGTAAAAGCAGTTTGTGACGGCAAGGTCAGCTTTAAGGGGGCATCCAAATTGAGTTTCACACTTTTCTTCATTGATTTCTTACCTAGCTATTCCTGGTTATGAATTGTTGCATGTTAAATCTCAGCAGTGTATTTACAAAATGAAATTACTGAGCATACACCTGGGATAGATAAAACATAAATTGAAAGCTGTAATAAGTGATAGCTTTCCTGTTCTAAAGTTTAATCAAATTGCTTCCTGAATCTTAAAAATATAGAGGTATCTTCTCAAAAGGGTTATATGTTAAAAAAAGTTAGGATAAATCAGAAAAGAGTGAGTGGATCATGTATATTTCATAGGCCCTCTCTTATAGTGCCTTATGTTTCTGCCTTTTTGTTTTCTGTGGAAATAAATTAGTTTTTGTCTTGTTACACAGGAATTTAAAAATTGAACTGAAAAATTATATCCGTCTTTGAAAGTGGTAGGAGTGATTTTATAAAGAAAAGAAAATACCATTACAGAAAGGTGTGCCAGTTTGGACACAAATCCAGGAGGAAACAACCCGAGAAGGGCGTCTCTCTCTCTCCCTCTCCCCTGCCTGCCAGGCAAGCAGGCCCCAGCAGCCCTTCCCTAGTCCCCCGCTGTCACGGGGCAAGAAAGGATATTGAAACCCCCTCCCTTGTCCCCTAAAAGAGGACTATGGATTTTAGAGTTCTTTCTGTAGGTAAAACCTGCAGTCCTACGCTGAGCCAGGCCCGGCAGGGTCCGACGATCCCCCTTGGAGGGTCCTGCCGAGCAGGTCCTGGAGATGGTAGCTGGTCTTGCATGAGTAAGCAAGCCAAAACAGTCTAAAAAGGAACAGATTTTTCCCCCTCCCTCTTCTTTTGCCCTTATTTCTTTTTTTCCCCCCATATTTGAAGTGTTTGGTTTTCACCTTATCAAAATTGCCTTTTTATGTTACTTTTTAATGTTGCGGGGTACTGATTGGTGGGGCATTGTCTGAGTTTTGCCAGTTTGTATGTCAGGACCATCAGTTGTGCAGCTCTCTAAATGCCTGTTATGTTGGCATTGCAGAAGGAGCACAAAGAGAGAGCAAGAACCTTGTTTGTTTGTAATTATTTTTCTGATTTTCTTATCTGTCCTATGCAAAACCAGAGATTTTTACTGAAGACATAATTTATCGAGTGCTCTTTAAAGTAGAACAACAACAGGGTTTGTAAGAACCAATCTTTTTGCGTTTCTTTTATCAGTAATAAACATCAAGTTCTAATTTTTCACTCAGTCCTTTGGGTCCAAGGATATACTTGGGCATTGTTTGAAGGAAAGTGACGTAGCAGTCACTGAAATACATCTAGGTGTTCCCCCTCAGATCAAGATGCCTATAGATAGTGTCCCACATGCACTCAATAAGTAGAAATCCAGCTAACTGTGATAAATGCATCAACTCTGATTGGAGTGAGAGCAGCATTGGGATCCATGAGAATGTTGTTCCAAATTGATGATGCCTTGCAGTGTTTTCTTATTATAGCTGATATTTTAGGCAGTAATGCAGTTTTTAAAATCAAGTCAAAAATATTTTTGAGGTATCAGAGAAAATCACCGGTAATAGTTGTTGAGACTTAAAGCTGTCAGTTGGCTGTGTAATGAATTTCTAGGTATTATTTGAATATATGAATTTCTGTATTTCTGCTACTGTTGGATTGCACTATTCCTGCTGTCTACCTGAATTATGGTTTCAGTGTTATTCTGGAATTGTGCTACTACTGTGGGCTAATGTGGAATGGTTTTTTTTCCATTAGTAGTATGTATGTTATAAAGGATCCGTTTTCAAATGTATTTAATTGCTCTTTTAAATAGGCCCTGGACAAAAATTTAGCTTATAAAATATAGCATTGATAAGTACTGCATGAGGTAAATCAACCACTCTCTCATATTTTGTATTAAGGTCTCTGAGATCCATTCCAGTCTTATTTTTGGGGAATGGAGAAACTTGACACAAGCCCCCTCACCATATCCATGCTTTTTGTGAGTTTGATAATTCCGTACATTATTTTATTTTAATGGAAAACATCTTGATGTATCTCATGCTTAAATGTTAATACATCTAACCGTGGAAATTAAGGCGATAATCTGAGTTGTACTGACTTGAATTTGCTGTAGCCTGAGGGCTTGCACTTGGGCTGTGCTTTGGGAAGTGTGGGATAACCAGGTTAAGCCATGATGTATGGTCCCAGAGAGATGAGAAGGGTCTGCTGCAGGAGTCAGATCATGTGTCTTAAGCTGCTGCACCTCTGCCCTCACTTTCTCAAGGCAGATTCAATTTATTATCCTAACTCTTATTTATGTTGCTTATGTCTGTGGTTACTAAGGATTAAGTCAAAATGTGTTTGGAACAGATAGAATTTAGGGCAGTTTTATGAGTGGTCTTCTAATCATATATGATGTATTATTTATATATATGATGTCTTAGCATGCAAAGTCAGGTTTAAAGCAAGCGTGTTTTTCTGTTTGTCTAACTTATCTAAAATTTATACCATTAATTAGACAGAGGAAGGTTGTGATTCATGTAGCCTTTAATTTTATGTGACATTACAAAAGTGCTGTGCACCTGGCAGCCATCGCTAATATTTGAGGATGAACGGCTGAGGAGCATTCTTGAAAGCTGCTTATGTGTCTGCCTACAATGAATGTGAGCCTGATCTCCAGCAACTGTTACATTCCAAGAATATCCAGCACATACTCCAGTTTCATATTTAATTTATGAGGATAATGCAAAAATCTATATCATTCTATATATTTAAGATATTTTCTGTGATTTTTCTGGAGGAGAAATATTTCAATTAGAAATGAAGTTGTTCATGTCTAAGGAAAATGAAGACAACAAAAGAGGTCAGGGTGGATGGGGCCTGATCCAGTAAGTGGCATCTCACTGGCCCATGGCAGGGGAGTTGGAACTACACCAGCTTTAAGGTCTCTTCCAACCCAGGATTCTCTGATTGTGTGAAAACAGCTTGTTTCTGCTGTTGCCATTCCACACAAGAAACTCTTGAAATACAGTCAAAGAATCAAAGGCAAAATACAAATCTTGAACTGATAAATCATTGAAATTAATGATTACCTTAAATAATTTTTGGGAAGAAAACTAATTTCATGAAAAGCATGATGTCCTACCTAGATTCAGTTTAACTTATTAAAAATATGGAGAGCTACTTTCCTGAGTTTCTGAGGTTTTATTTCTTGATCAGAGAGTTAATCCAAATCTTTGTGCTGGGGCTTTTCAGTATATTCAAGATCTTGCTATTTTTTATTTTAAAATGTTGTTCCAGACAGAATGACATAAGTATGTCTAGAGAGTCTGTTACATTATTTACTGTCCCAACTTATTGCAGAGATGCACCTCGTTGTTAATGAGGGTGATTTATCTGCTCAGGATAATCACTGCATGAATAGTACTTTACAACATGGGTTACTATAGTAACACTTCTGTAGTTTTTTGCTCATATCCCAGTATATCTTATTTTTCAAATGCTCTCTATGAAAATTTTTAAATTAGCTTATCACTTGAAAACATTTTTGAAGGACTTTTTTACCTCAATATTATTTGTTATATTATTTACCTCAATATTATTTGTTGTTATGGCAACCATGTATTTCTCTTGCTATTTTACCTATGAAAAGACGGTGCCTGTACCCCTAGCAAACAGGAAAAAGTAATTTACTCTTATTTCTACAGATGTGGCACCATATAACAACAGTGAGTTGAACCTAAAGCATAAAAAGGATTTGGGCTGTACTTTCCTCCTCTTAGACTTTACACTGACACACACAAAATCTTGATCAATAAGACTGATTAAAATACATGATACTGCTGCTTTTTCAGGCTTTGTGGTGAGATAATTACCTGAAACGAGGTACTTTTGAGTCAAAAGCTTGAGAAATGGGACCAGGTGAACCTAAATGAGGTTACACAGGCCCAAGTGCAAGGTGCTGCTTCTGGGCTGAGGCAATCCCAGACTCAGAGAGCAGACCTGAAGAGGAGCACTGACTTTTGCAGGTAGACAAGTCTCCCTTATTTTGATTAGGAAGTAAATCTTAAATGGCAGGATCTCACAGTCTCTAGCATTGCTGTATAGCACCCTAAAAATGTCCATATTAAAGCCCTTTTCTGGAGGAAAATGAGACAAATTACTTTGTCAAAGCAAATTCTTAAATCCTTGGTGCATCTTTTGTGTTTTCCAGGCAACAATGTGTGTATATACAAAATCCTCCACTCAGATGATTCAAAAATATTTAGATCCTGGGATTAAAATTAGTCATTTATGTTTGAGAAATAAGAGTGTCTTTATAGATACAAATCTCTTGCCCTCAGACACATGCAAATATGGAACTGCATCACTGGTATTGAAATTTAGCTCATACTTTTTAGATAAGAGATGTTTCAAATAATTTCATAACTGATACTTATGTTATCAACTTCAAATGCATTTTCAAATTAAAATTACCATTACAGTGAAAGTATCATTCAGTGCCCCTTCATGGTTTAAGAACCAGTGTTACAGCCAAGGCTTATATAAAGCATCATTTAGTTTACTTGTTCTGAGTAATGACAAGGCATTTTCTGTTTATCAGCAGGTGCATAGTCTAATAAAAATGAACAGAACAGCAATATTAAGGGCAACGTAGCATTTATCAGACTGAGAAGTATAATAAAATGTTGCAGTAATTATTTCTAATGTGTATCAGGGTATTACAAACCAAGCTTTTGGATTCCTTACCCTGAGAATTAATCACTATTAGTTAATTGAATTTGTGATCTGACAAAGCCCTATCTCCACCATCAAATAGTCCATAAACCAATATTGACATTCAGCTAAAATTTAACCTCTTACACCAGTCAGTGGCACAAGAGTCTATTCCCTGTATCTCTGCTGAGCAAAGTGGTTATTGAAGTTTGTGATAATTTAAGTTTTATAAGACTGTACAAAGAATGTTTTTATTGAAAGAAAGCATATAGCTTAGCGAGGAAATTTCATATAAAACTTAAATGTGTCTAGGAAATAGAATTAGTAACACAGCTCTGTCTGTAAGACAAGGTAAAAGTTATTTACTACAAAGCTGTTACGAGTTTGCATTGTTTTTTAATGGCCTCTGAATTAAGTATTTGCCTCTTTGGAAAATAAATTCAAAATTGAATAATACAGAAAGAATAATAATTCAGGATAAATCATTCATGGACAGATCTAGAGTCAGTAGGAATTCGTGCTCTGCTGGGATGTCACTCAAGGAGCAGCCCCATCAATTTTGTTAATTGGATAAGCTTGTAGGTGTTCCTGAAACCTTTACATGGGAGCTTCAGTAGTGGCTAATTTTGTGTAAACCTTGCCTCAGTTTGGGTGCTCTGAGAGTAAATGCTCAAGTATTGGAATTACTTTTGGAAAATGGATTAGCGCTGTTTATAAAGAAACTATGTACTCTAAGATACCCTTCTAATTTATGATCTTTCAAGGATATGTACTGTTTTCCGGTAATGAGATACATACATTGAAAAGCTGCCTGTGCCATGTCCAATACGCAAGAGAGGTTTTAAAGAAGATGGAAAACATCTAGGGCTCACTTCTGCATGGTGCTCTCTTGTTTATCCATAAAACAGGGCCTTTAATTGTATTCCTGCATCAGGGAGGTGTGCTGGCCTCTGGGATCAAGCACAAGGATCTTGGAGAAGTCCTGGTGGTAATTTAGTGGACCTGCATTGGAGGGTGTGTTATCAGGATGCTAATCTCTGTCTCTCTTCTGATTTAACAGCACACAGCAAAGCACACAAACACTTCAACTGCACCCTTTTCTTTGCAAGTTGAAGCTTCTGCTTTATTTTGGAAGAATAATAAGCAAACTAAAAAATGTGTTGATTATTTTCTGACTTTGCTGAGCAAATAGGCTTTTTGCTTCTGGGAGTTTGGGGTTTGTTGTTTATTTTCTTTCCTTTTTCCCTTTGTATTATAACACTTACGTTAAACTGGGGGGCACTCTGAGGGACCCAGGCTACAGCACAGTCCATTCCATTCAATGTCAATCAGTCAGAACCAAGAGGTTACTTGCAGATCATTCTGGAATCCCCATCTCTTCTAAACTCAAACCACGTGCCTGGTTCATTGCAGGAAAAGAATACAAAATAGTGGGGTTTACCATGAGCTGGTTTCATGCCTGAACTAGAAGATGTAACTTTGGTTTGTCTGAATTGTTTCCTGGGTATTGACTGCTGTGAGGTCTAAAGCCTGTTACACTGCTCTCTTACAGTTGACTTTTTAGGCCGGTTTATCACCCAGGTTGAACATTTCTCTCATGAGCAGGGGCTACTTAAATCAGAATATCTGTATAGGCTGTGTGAACTCCCATAGTTTGAGTGAGCAAAGATTTGATGCTTTCATTCAGAGAACTGCTGAAAATATTATTCCATCATGTGTGACTTTCATTATATTTCAGTAAATGTCTGACTTCTAATCGTGTGTTATAATATACATTCACTTTTGATATTCTGAAGAAAAAAATTATCACTTTCTCATAGGTAGAATGTAAATGTTTAAAGTGCAGCATAATTAGCATTTGTATGGCAAAATTTTTTCACGGGGATTTATCATACCAAATATTTAATTAAATTGAGGTGAAATATTGTTACTCATGCAAACTGGTTTTGCTAGAATAACTAAACTGCTTCAAAAAGATTTTCCTGGACTTTCTTTCCACATCAAGTACATGTTTATTTGGGAACCCTTCAGCCAAGAGTGGGCTCAGCTTCTAGAGGTCACTAACGAACACTCGTCTATGTATCCTACTTGATGCATGATAGCTTGATAAAATAATTTATAATGTGTAAGTGCTCAATGAATGACAATTACTGATAAATGTTTTGTTTAAAGTAAAGAAAAGAAAAAGAAAAAAGGATACCATAGGAAAACTAATTCTGCTTTCCTAAATACAAAAGTAGTGTCAAGTCTTCTCTAACTTCATCTTGAGAGAGTGCTAAACAAGTGGCTGCTTGCTGGCTCTGCAGGAAAAATTAATTTACAGATTAGCCCTTGCAGCTCCCAGGCTGTACCATGTCTTTTACTGGGCAGGAGACCTTCTGAAAGCTGAAGCTGTGTGTGAACTGCTGGCATTGCAGCAGCCCTGCCTGGTCTGGAGTGGTTCCTGCTCTTAAGCAGCAGCACTACACCCATCCCTACTGCCCAAAGGAGGGTTTGAGAAAGTCTCTTCTTGAAGGTTTCAAGCTACTATTCATTAATGTGAGTGCTTAGCCCAGGCACACTTCAGTTGCCTTCCAGGCTCTCACAGTGCCTGATTTCCTGCCCTTTATGACGTTACAGGTTCTTAACAGGAATATGACAAAATACACGTTCAGGTTTCCCTCTTAGCTTCTCTGGTTTCCTGACTCTCTCTTAGAGCACCTGGCGCTCTGGCTGGGGCACCTGGAGAGCAGGTTGGCAGATATTTCAGTGTCAGAGGGAAGCAGCAGTTTGTACAGTGTGAATATAATTGATCCCACACTGTCATCTGAAAGAGAAAGCCACGTGATTTAGAAAGATGTTTTTACTGTAGAAAAATCTAGAAGTATCCTTCAGTATAAAGTAAAAACCTTTTGTTCATGTGAAAATAGCATTCAGCAGTGGACAGAAGTATATTTTGTGGATCTGAAAACTGCTTCAGGAAAAAAAAAAGCTCAGTATCACCAGAGTATTTCTCAATCAAATTCATGCAGTGAACTCGCTGGTTATTTCCAAAGACAACACCATAAAATTGTCTTTGCATGTCAGAATATTGAGATGTGAGATGTCTTTGGGCTTTAGGTAATTTAAACATTAAATGCATGCACAACAGAAAAAAAATGGTGCCTTGAATTGACTGAAAAACCAAATATGTGTCATGCTTTGTTGTGGTTCCTGCCTATAATGGCTGTGCCAGTGACAGCGTGATTTCCAACCACAGATCCACCTTCCCTTCCCTTCCCTTCCCTTCCCTTCCCT
>VWPU01014432.1:0-14824 GCA_013398955.1 Callaeas wilsoni | reverse complement strand
CCCTTCCCTTCCCTTCCCTTCCCTTCCCTTCCCTTCCCTTCCCTTCCCTTCCCTTCCCTTCCCATCTGCTCAGGAGCTCGTGTGGGCACAGGGTCATTAAATCACCCCTGATCTGTCTGACATCTGGAGGGGGTTACAGCTGCCCATTAAGGACTGTCTACAATTATGCTGGATTAAATTTAGTGGGAAGGGGCATGCTTGGTCTGTGTTACAGCAATGCATTCAGCCTCAAGAAGGAGATTAATTTGCTTGGTGATGCAATAAATAAAGTTTACAGGTACTGATCTGCAGATAAAACTTATGGTCATTGCTCAGGCTTCAGGTGTTAGGTGCAAGTTTAACTGAATTTGAGTGCATTTAGCCTGTTGGAGATAAACAGAAAACCTTCCCAGGGAATTTGATACTGTCAAATTGTCACAACACTGACTTTGGCTGGGACAATATTGAGATAAGAGAAAAAATATCTCATGTATAGAAAACTGAGCTCTGTGTTCAGTGTTCTATGCAGAACTGATGTATAGTATCAGCTAGTGGAGCTCCAAAGGCAAGCAAAGAAGGAAAGCACTGTTTAAAATACTGTGTTGGTTATCTGGAATCAGTATGGTTCATTCTATTATTCTTTTACTTTTTAAAAAAGTTATGACCTGCTGCTTTAGCAGATGGAATTGGTGAAAATACGACTCCTTCCATGTTTGTGTTTATGACTGTATTTCATCCAGTTTTATCGGAAAATGATTTCCCTGGAAAACCATATGTTGGTCAGCTGTGAGATAAACTATTATATAAATCTTGAAAAAAATTTTGTTTATAAAACAAAATATTCATGGACAGTGATTAAAACTAGGAAAAAAGCCAAACTCTGAAGAGCATGGAAAATTCTGGACTCAGCACTTAATGGCAGTTTAAGAGTGAACAAATGCACAGCCAAAAAGGATGGGCGCTTCTTTGTCTGTCTGTAATAGAGGTGTTTTTCAAATTGGGATGTAAGTCCTAAATAAACATGTTTTTATCATCTTTGCTTGTGGTCAGAAGAGAAAATAATACAGGATCTTTTCTAAGAAGTATGATTCAGAAACAGGCATTGAAGGAGGGTAAATTCAGTGCAGTGGTAAAATAAGTTAGGGTTTTTCCCCCTTAATCTGTTTTTCTGCAGGTTTTTTTTTCCTTCACAAGTTTGTTGTCTCACTGTACACAAGCTTGTTGCTACAGCAGAGAAGAGAGCAGTGAGGCAGCTCTGGAGTTGCTTCACCATGTGTTTCTCAGCTCTTCCTTCAAAATCGCTGATTAGAAACTCCAAACCCATGTTGTCTTCCTTCACAGGTGAGGTTATTGGCGCCTTTCCTGTTGTTTCAGTATTGCTTTACTTCTAATATGTTTGCCATTTTTATCAGTGAATTATTCCTCAGTAGAAACAGCAATTCGTCAGCACAAACTGTCTAAGATAAAGAACAAGAGTTGCTTGAAGCCTAAGTAAAAATCAAGTTTACATGTATTTAAGTTTCTACTAAGGTCAGTTATATTATATTTTGTGTTAATGGAAAAAGGGCTTGGACTTGTTAAATACATTATTTGTATTTAACTAGTCTGACCAATCAAAAAATTATGATAGACTTGCTGACAAATAAAAATTGTAAAACTTCAACTTTTAATATAATGTATCAACTTTGGCTTAGTTTTTTGCCTTACATTTTTAGATATTTGTTTAGGAGTTCTTTAATGTCTTCAGGCTTTTCCTTTTCACAGCTTGGAATAATCCTTTGTGTGTAACAGAAGATGAGAGTCAAATTATTGTTTGATTTATGGAAAAAATATGCATGGTAAAATCATGACTTTCTCATTTGGTACTAGTTCAACACAGAAAAACAGGATTTGCTGATTCCAGCCCACAGCTCGTTTTTTTATTCAGTTCAAAGTAAGACGTATTCCATGGCTTGATCTCCATCCTTTTCTAACAATTGTGCTGGTGCTGTGCTACATAGGTTTAAAACTTGTGCTGAAGATATTTTAGAAGTATTTGTTGGGTTGTACAAGGCTGTCCATAAAGGAATGCATGAGCACAGGGGGCTGATGGGGCAGCTCAAAACATGAAGATGAAAGTAAACAGAATTAGAAAAAAAAATTAGAATTAGACAAAAATTCCATTGTTGGATAGTCTGAAGCAGAATGGAAGTGTTCAAAGGCACAGGTGATGAGAAACTGTAGAGATTCTTTCCCAGGTCCTGTGGATTAGATATGGGATGATTTTATGGAAAAAAATTTGCACTAATCTGTTGCAGAGGTCTGATGCCTTTGTAACACTGATTATCCAAACATGGCAAGGATGGTATCAGGCACTTTAAAAGGCTTAGAGAGATCCTTTTGTGCACAATACTCATGATTTAAGAAGATATGTTCTTTTTTTCAGTAAGGTGATTTTTGCTTGCAAACCTGCATTGAATAAGGAATGATGAAATGTAGGAGATACATCTGTTCTGTCCTGCTTTGTTGTCACTTGAGTGTGTTTAAGTTATGTTTATTGTATTCTCATCCAGCATCTTGAGAACTAAGGCGTAAATTGAGCTGACTGTATTATCCTTCAAAATGCTGTGAAAGCAGATGCAAAATAAATGCAGGTGTCATTGGCAGAGCAGGAGATATTAGAGATGAAAAGCTGGCACCTTTTGTACAGTGCTGAATGCCATGGAAATAATGCCATGGATAAAGTTTATAAGCAAGAAAGTAAATTAAACACAAAACCTATTCAGTGTGATGGACCTTTCTTAAAATCACAGGTTCTGCGTAAGTTGGAAGGAGATATTTAGTAAAATAAAGTAGTAAACAAGTAGTACAGAAGCCTAAAGCCTACTGAGGGTGTATATGTTTAATTTTGGGTGAGAAGAAGAATCTTAGGCAGACAGATAAAATTATATATGTTGCCTTGAGCTATTTAATTCAGTCCTGCTGTGGTAGGTTGAGTCTGCTCTGCTGTTATTAGCAAATGCCAGTTATTTCATTAACTGACCTTGCTAAATGCTGGAGACATCCTGTGACACTTAATGAAATCAAACATGGCAAACCTTTCTTATGGCTGTATAAAGCAAGTGTAGTTGAGAAAGATATTTGCATACTATAATTATTGGAGAACATTGGAACAAAGCCTTTGAAAGCATAGACCCTACTGGTTATTGGTCTGGAGATATGAATGGCAGCTCTGAAGCTGAAGGACTGTGTAGCTTTATGAAAAGTGAGGGAAAAAATAAATGTAATTAGTTCTATAGTCTTCTGCATATATAATACTCAGCTTTGTTTAATATTAGTATTTTTCAGCTGCCATTTGTGGAGTTAGTTGACTGAGTTCTGTGAATATTAGTAGATTATGCATTTAAATCGACTTAAAAATCTAAGCTTTTATTTACTATTCAGCTGTTTCAATTAAAGTCCAGAAAGAACACGAGGGTTACAGCCAGAGTGGGTTGTTTCAGCCTTCCATCGTTCCGAGGCAGCTTGAATAAAACTTGTGTGGTTTACCCAAGAACTAGCTAATTGACATCCTTGCATTGTTAACAGGTGGGATTTGCAGAGTAGCAGCAGAACAGAAGCAGAGTGCACAGACACTCAGCTTACTGACCATGCACTCACTGCAGAGGAACTCTAAAGAGATCTATTTAATTTTTTCTCCCTTTTGGTGAACTTTTTATTATGCTCTGCAAGAGCGGAAATGACCATATAGAATTAGCAGAAGTCCCTAGAGCCTACAGAAAACTATTTGAAAACTAACTAGTTTATCTTCCTTGGATATTGGCTTTCTGTACACAGAATTTTCAGGAATGGGATGGCAAAGGTAGTACTTACATAGGGGAGATGCTGAAGAACAACTGTGTCAGAGAGGGAACAGGAAATGTGCACACATGGAACTGCAAAATGTTATCAGTATTATAGTGTGTTCTCACCACAGCTGTTTAATTAACACCAGAGGGAACCCTTGGGAAGACAGATGAATGCATCAGTTTTGGTAATGGTATTTCTTCCATGTGGTCACAAGACTGATTAAATTCAGCAATACATTAATGGGCTTCAAAAGAGAATATAATAGAACTGGAAGTTAGAAATTTGGGCTGGTTTAGGATGAATTATCATATTTTCTCCATTTCTTCAATTTGGCTCAGTTGGAAAGGATTTCGATTTTACTTGGAGTCAATCCTTACTTCTTGCTTGAGATTACTTAGTTAATTCACTTGGTTAAATTCACACCAATAAAAAGAATACAAAACATTATTTACTCCTTAAATCTGAAGCAATGAAGGGTCAGGCAGTGGGAACTGGACGATTGCTGTATGTTTTTTTCAACTGAACTATTCTACTCCCTCTCTTTAAAGGTCAGAAGGGCTGTAGGTGTTGAAAATGGATCCTACTGGCCTCCTCTATTTTGGGGTGCTTCTCCCAAAAATTAGTGATCTTTGATGTGCGATTGAACTACAGCTCAAATGGAAGAGTGTGGCACTACTTGGAATACACAGATTTGCTTAGAAAAACCCCAAAGCAAAAGAATTTGGTGCAAGAAGATCATTGTTCTGGGTATACAACCTTCCTAATGTGACATTCTGCACAAGCTTAGTTTATGTATCTGAATTCATATTTGAAGCGAATAGCTAATTTTGAAATACTCTGGAAGAAACTGGGTGGATGATATGAAAAACATAAGGTACTGACAACTCTCCTCATTGTTAATCTTTAAGGATTACTTGGGACAAATTCCTCTTACAAATTCCATGTAGAAAATTTCACGCAATAGAGCTGTTGGACAGCACGTGGAATAATGTTTTCCTCCATTTTGCTTTCTCCAACTTCTTGCCTTTGCAAAAAGGAGAATTGTCACAAAAAAACCCCCAACAAACTTGTAGCAAACATCATGTCTAGCCTGGAATTGTTACTTTACAAAATATATACAAATTAACAGTTAAGAATGGCAGAGCCTACTTCCTTCTCCTGAACTCCCACAGAATTCTCTCATAAAGAATTTATATTGTGTGCTACAGTTCCCCAAACAGGGATTATGTCTGTGTCTCAATGTTTAAAGCCTTATTGCTGCTCTACACCAGTCCTTTCAGTTCAAAATGAATCTCATTGTTCACATTTGCACATTTCTTCTGATGAATATGCTTTTTGTGATTGAATTATTGAGCATTTCTGAAGTAATTTCTGTGTCAGGCCACCTCTTATTCACTGCCAACTGCCCACTGACAAAGTGGTTCATTTCTATTCACATTATTGTTTCCTACATGTTTTCTGCCCTGTTGCCTTATGGTTGGCTGCTTATCTGCTGCGACTGAATCTTTTATTGTTTCTCAGCAATCCTCACTTCTCTCCCAGGCTCTCCATTCTTCAAGAAATTTTATAGCAATACTGAATAGAATGATGTCAACTTGCTCATGCTGTTCCTTTCATGTTACTATTTTTATTCTTGTCCTCTGATCCTTTATGGATTGCTTTTATGAGATCTGTTTTTAAAACAGATCTTTTCTAGTCCTATCTTTTCCTATCTCTCTAGTCTATCTTTTCCAATACCTTGTCTAGTCTTGTTTTCTCATTTTTGACTCTAGCAGTAAACATTTTGTGGTTTACTGATACATTTTCTAAGGCAGGAGAATTTGAATGCAATAAAACTTGAACTACTTGTTGCTTTCACCTGCCATCTCCCATTCTCCAAATTGTTACTTTGCTACTCCTTCACTTCTCACTTCTTTGTTCCCTGCAATCTGCTTGTATTTGCATATCTACGGTGTAAAGATACCTTCTACATTCAGATCCTGCCCTTTTGTACACAGCCTTTCAAAATGAAATATTTGTTTTTATCTGTACTGCTAAACATTTCTGTGTAAGTCATGGTTTCCCTTCTTTTTAACCTGTAACCACATCTCTGATAATCAGGTTTTATATTCTGCAAATGATAAATGTAAATTCATCTTCCTGGTTTGTCATGCTACCATGCAGCTTCTCTCTCTGCAGGTTACTCTGTGGTTTTTCCTTCATGACAGGTTTTTCATCCACTGTTATCCCTTAGCACAGTCCTGCAGCTCCTTCTTTGTGCCTCCATATGTAATGCACTTGCTGAACTCAATCACAGAGTGGTCGCTGCTGATCTCAGCACAGCACTTGGGATCCAGAAAGGCCTTCTGAGTTTTGTTTGGAATCTGAGGCGAAATTTAAAGTAAACCTGTCCTTATGTTTAATATTTTCTTGATATTATTTGTTGCTAACCTTTTTTGGGAAGTTACATAGCAAATAAACTTCAATTTGCCAAATGTCACTTCTGTCCATTGTGATTGAACTGTGGCAAATATTTGTTCAATTTGCAGCTTTGCTTCTGCCAGAGATTGTTGGAACTTTTCTAGTACAGAGATGAAACTTCTGGTATGCTCATATGTTCTCAGACAAGTTACAGGTTGTCAGCTGAGGCATGTTAACCTACCCCATATGCATACTACCTGCTCAGTGCCAAGACAAAATAAATTGAATTTTCTGAAAGCATCGGGAAAAAGCTGTGGTAATGAATCTGAGCATTTTCACCACCAGCAGCTTAGCCTCTTATCAGCTTTGAAGAAGAGACTGCACCAGCAGATCTCCAAGCCTGGGGTGGTGATCTTGCTGTTTGCTGTCCTTCCTCCTCAGGATCTTGAACCCAAAAATCCCAGGCTTTTTTGGCGTCATCTCCTCCAGCCAACAATGCCAAATATGTCCTGACACTTGGCGATAGCCACATGAGGAATCTCAAAGGGGTATTTTACAGCCATCCCTCCAACTGCATCTGTCACTATTTTATATATATAGTGGTGTGCTTTTGGCTGTGGCTCAGGTGATGTATCTGGAAAGAAGTACAGACTTCATCTAAACTCAAATATTTCTATTAATGTTATATTTGTTTAAAAAAGCTTGTATATCAATATTTTTCTGCACACTATTCACATCTGAATCCCTCAGTATATTGAGTTTTAGAAAGAATCCCTCTGGAGAAGTGCTTGTTTGTGTTTTTGGCATTTCTTCATGAAGACTGTCCCCCAATTCAATGAATTCATATTAATGGAGCACCAACATGTGGATTACAATTAGAAAATCCTCACCTTGCAGGGAATTTCATTAGTCCTCTTTGTCAGCAGTGGGTATGTTATTGTCAAAAAATTTCAATATCATACTGGAGATATTGCAGCAGCTGGCAGCTACTGGTGCAGCAAGTTGTTACAAGACTACTGCATTTCTATGTGTCTGTATTCAAATATATCATACTTTGAAGATTGAACTATTACTGCCCTTGAGCAAAGATATATTTAGCCTGTGCTAATAAAACTTTACTTATCATAAAACCACAGCTAGACGGATGAAGGAGAGGTTACTGAAATGCACAAATACAGAATAAAAGGATAGGTCTTGAAAGTACAAACACAGCATGATACTGCAGGTATCAGAGGAATAAATAACTCATCAATGGTCATTAAATTAGTGTGACCTTGCGAGATGTTAAAATCAGTTTTAGGGATAGCAGAGACAACATTAAAATACAGAACTATATACAGTAAATTCACACATAATATGGAATTGTGAACCCATGACAAGGGAGGCAGTAGGTGCTGTGTTAAAAATCGTGCTAAAACCGACCCCATGCACACCCAGGAGCAAGGTGGAATAGATGATGAACATAATACTCATTGACAAAGGACATGGGATGCTGACAAATTGTTGTCCCTCTTTGTCCTTGAAGTAACCCAACCCCATAAGATGTGAACTTAGGAGAGTACAGAAAGAAACGCAATGCAGGAAGAGGATGGTAGAAACCTAGAGTGAACAGAGAAAGATCAGAGAAAAAGATGTATATTAGCAAGTTTTTAAATGCCAGGTTTAACTGTCTTTATTGAAAACAAGTTGTGTGACCAATAACAATCATCAGTTCAACTAATAAGACTTTAATTAGACTAGTAATAGATTCCTACCTTCACTTGGAAGCATGCTCCTTTAGCTTACATAAATGACATGCATTGTTTGGTATGATACTACATGCCCCTTGGGCTTGGAGGGTAAATTTGGAAGCAGCAGCGCATGATAAAAATGTCAGTTGTCACAGTGGTTCTTTAGCCCAAGTTCTGTCAAAGTTTTTAGACCCTTCTTTCCAAGAGCATCTCTGAGAGCTGGCTGTCTTTCATAGTAATTTTCCCCAGTGTGAACAAAGGAAGAAGTGAAGAATTTCTTTTCTGTCTTTTGTACTGAAGGATGGGATCTTGTTATGGCAGTCCCTCACTGAGGAGAGCATGAGTCTGCTCAACTTTTCTCATTAAAGCAAGGCAATCAGTTTGGTTATGATGCTGCACCCTCAGGAGAATTTATTCAAGTAAGTTGGATTAGGTCTTGATAAACAGATATGACTGGGTTTTGAACTGGATTACATTCACAATAAATAAACTAATTCCTGTTATGCTCCTGTAATATCAGACACCATTTTGACAAGCTTAGTGTTAGTAAATAAGAAGCTATAGAAAGATCCATACAAATTACAATTTCAAGGGGATACTGTGCTACTGACAGACAACTGGCATTTAGGATTTTGGCCTAAAATATTATTTAAGAGTGATGTTCCAATCCAAAATGAGAAGTGCTGAATTAGGATTAGCTGAAATCCTTCCATCCCACAGTGATTACCCTGACATTTAAGTGGACATTGCCTGATGTAGGATTCTGTACTGGGTAAAGGTAGGCAAGCAGTTTGTTGATAATAAAAGGTCTGCCTACAAAAGGTGCAAAATCCAGGCTACTCCTTCAGTCAAGTGATGCACTTTTGTATCTGGTAGGGAATAGGCTTTTAAATAGTAGAAACTCTAGTTCTACCTGGCTTCTAATTCAGTGTGATTTAGGTAACTTCCTAAGTAACTATTTTAGAAGAGGATGAATCACTGCAAAATGATTTATTCATCATCTCTTCTAACCCTGCTCAACACAGGGCACACTTCAAACTTGGCAGCTTTCTCAGCCCCTCATCTGTGAATCTTTAAGCATCTCCAAACACAGCCATTTCACAGCCTGACTGAAATCCAGTTTCTGACTGCCCCCACTCCTCTCAGCCCCCTACCTTGTGGCTTTTCAGTGGATTTCCTGCAGCATTTCAATGTCTGTCTTGTTCCAGGGAGCCCTAGGGTGAACTTATTTCTACACACGAGGTTTTATGAGTGCAGCAGAGCCAAAGGAACTTCTTTGCTCAGCCTACTGCTTTGTTCAGCAGCCTTATTAATGCAACATAGTGTGCAGGTGACCTTCATTGTCTCAAGGACACAATTCTGAGGCACTTTTAACTTGGCCACCATGGAAGAATTTCTTGTCAGTAATACAATCTCACTGCTGATGTATTTTTACACTTAGTTATCTCAATAACCATTTTTTCTCTGGCTAAAAAGAAATAGTTCATCAAACTACGGAATTAAAAAGTAGGGGGATTGAATTCTGTTTACTTCAGTAAGGAGAGTTTTGATCAGAATTGCCTTTATCAGGTGCTTAAACAGCAGTTTTTCCTTTACTTGCAAACTAATTCATAAAATTGTCTTATCCTGTAAATGGTGTGATGCAAACATAATATAACTAAAATCACTGAAGGTTTTCAAAATAGTTTTAATGTTAGATACATAAAAGTGCAAGTTCAGTAATTTTTGCAGGAAGAGATCTATTTCTCAAATTACAATCCATGTTGCAATAGGGAATAATTGAACAAGGGATTAGAAATACTGAAAAATAAAACCCTTTTTTTTTTCCTCTCCATTTTGATTTTTATGATCATCCAGGCAGTAGACCGATGCCATATGAGAGGGACACTTTCCTGGGAAGAAGATGCTCTTGCTTTTTTAAAGAATATTATGCAGTAAAGACAAAACCTCAATAAATTTTATTTCAGGGTGATAGTATGGGTGACAATTAAGTGTTTAGTTGGATAAAATCTTAGCTACACATTGAGCAGATCATTTACTTGGTATGGCCATGACTTCCTTTAAAGTAGAAAAAAGGTATGGTTTGAGATGGACAGCTAGAAAAAATACCATAAATTGCTCAGCATATTTCTATGAACGTGAATTTTATTTAAAACTAGAAGCCAGAATGTTTTTAGTTGTTTTTAAAAGCAGAAACAATCTCTCATGTTAGTTTATAAAATTCTATACTTTGTCTGTAGCCTTAGCAGCATGTAAGTTAAGAACAAATAGTGGCTTTATAAGTGGTTGAGGATTAAGTTTTTTCTTCAGTATTAACCTGGAAAGGTTCTGTGAATTTATTTGCTTAATTTATATTTCAAATAAAGGCTTTAGCTGAAATGATACTTCTTCTGTCCCTTAAGTAAATGTCCCAGGTTTAATTTGGGAGGATAAGCATTTGCCTTGTAAAGTTTGTGCTGTATGATTTTCCCATCCCATAATTTCTCAGCATATAACATTTGAGCATGAAAAATACTTTCCAAGATTTGATGTGATTAAATTTGTACCATTCTGGAAAGAATCACAAATTGTATGTAAATGAAGTCTGCTTTCCATCTTCATCAGTCAATCCCATTACATGTATAATACCTAAAAAAGGAGTAACCTGTAGTGTTCAATAGCTTCTGTGGTAGGATCAATCTGTTTATGCTCCTTTTGTCTGCAGAACGTATGTATTTGAATTCAGAGAGTTGTGCTGGCAAAAGAAGATTTACTGTGTTTCAGTGTCAGCTGGAAAACTTTGGGATAGTGGAACTATGGTGTGAAGGACAAATACAAATTGACTAAAGGAGAAGAAAAATGGGAAAATTGATTTAAACATCTCCAGGACCCTACAAAACTAAGAAAGTAGGCAAAAATAAGCATATTTTTTTCCTCAGGTGCTGTATCTTTCTGCTGTTTTGGTTTTTCATATGTGCAGTTCTTGGAGTTTACTTTACCCTTGGTGATTCTTCCAGAGATTCTTGTTGCTGGAATAGAGCCCTATAAAGTTTGGCCATTAAAGCAAAACTGCAACGGGCCATGTAGCATTAGGAGAACTGCACTGATAAATCAGAAAAGGGCAAAATAAGCATCAGTAACGAAACAGTCCTCAGAAAATACATAGCAATTTTCTGTTCATTTCTTTAATCTTTCCAGTTTTTAAATGATGCCTGTTAGACCCAATGATGATTAATATTCAGGCCCATTTCTGACATTTGTTGCAATTTGAATAATAACTTGTGTAACTTGGTCTCATGGAAAATCTTTGGAAGAAAGAGCAGTCATACTAGCAGAGAGGAAACAGAATAAAAATAAATAAAAGTTTCTGGAATAAATTTTGGACTTTTTTGGAACAGACTGGCTCTGTCCTTGAAGAGCATAGCAAATGAAATCCGTGAAGACAAATTGTTGTGAGAGTTGAGCAGCATCACTGGGAAAGACAGAACATGTTTCCGCCAGGCATGTTTGGGAATAGGGACTTGAATATTTTCATTAATCTTGTCATAGCTTATTGCTGCTAACTTCCACAACAAAGACAGATTTTCCTTTGTAGCAGTGAATGAATATGCTTCCTGAAGAAGGCTCTGACAATCTGCCTTTTCTCACATTCAGCTGGTATTTTTACACCTCTCATTCTTGCTAGAATTAAGGAACTCATTACTTAATAGAATTGGAATAACTTTTAAAAAATGCTGCACCATTATATCTCACTTCCAAATCACTCTTAATCACATCAGTTTTCTCTTTCAGATGCAGAAATGTATCCCCATTTGAGGCTCAGATTATACAATAATGAAGTCCACAGGCACAGTAGTGACTTATGCCAGATTATTAAGGTCAAAATGCCAGTTCTTCAGAACTGAGAAATCTCTGGTGAAATTTCCTTCTCGTTTCAGATTTCAGGAGCTCTATCTCTGTGCGCTTTGTATTTACATCTTTGAAAACTGGAATGAGCTATTAACTACTAGCACCATTCTGGTGGGGAAAGAAAAATGAAAAGACAAGGTTTGAGATTGATCCTGGGATTGATGAAGAGTTATTTATGGTCACTGAAAGTCTGAGAGTACTGAGATTCAGAAAAAATGCTTCCTAACCATGGAGAGCTGCAGCAGTGTCTGGGAGAGACAGGAGTGAAGTCTCTTTTCAAAGACACACCGGGCTTCAGCTTGGGGTTCACGGTTCCAAAAACAGGTCACCAGGTGGGTGGTCACAGAAATGTTTCTTTCATATGACTGGGCTTATGTCATATCTGCTTTAGACTGAGCAGCATAAATTGACATTTAAAAAGCCTAACTTTAGTTCTTATTTTTTGAGCATGGCATCCATTTATTTCTCTGTGAGCAAATGTTCATAGCTGTGAACAAGTTCTTTTCATAACCAAGGGAAAAAAGACTCTTGAGACTCTTCCTCTTTAGCACCAGGAAGAAAAATATTTTCAATATAGCTATAAATGGGAGTTGCAAGTGTCTTCTGCTATTCACTCACTGTTGCTTTGCAGCCGGCTTTTCATCCCTCTCTGTGAGCCTGGGCTATGTATGTTTTTGCAGGGACTCTCTTTTCCTCATCAGTTCTCAGCAGTCCATGATTAAACATGTCTGATTGCTTAATATGTATCCATTAAGCCAGTAATGAGTAATTGCTGCGATGGTTTCCTTCAGCCTGAGAGGCTGTCATTTTTCTAATGTCTTTCCTTTAGAGAGCTTAAGTTAATTGAACTCTAAATGAAAAGCTTCCTTCTGAATCTCTGAAGCCAGTGGTGGTTTTGTCATGACCTGGGGGGAAAGGCATGAGGCCCCATGGGAACAATTTGGGAATTCCTTGTCTGCATGTCTGGTACTCCTGAGGCACCATTGTGGATAGGATTAAAAATCTGAACAGAATTGCAGTCACAAAATCAATGCTATGCCCTCTGCAGCTTAAGGCAATTTTTTGAACAATGGGAGTTGTTTTATGCTATGAAAGGGTTAAGTATCTCTGCCTGAAGGGGAATGAGTAATAACTGCTGAAAAAATGGGCCCAGATCTGTACACATCCTTAGAAGGTCACTTCATTATATTTCCAAGTGTACACATTTGGATGCATGAATTTCATATATACATTTAATACAGTCAAATTAATGGAAACACTTCAGAGTTTAAGTGGAGCAGGTGGCTTGGTAGTGCAGAATCAGACCAACAAGAGAGGAAAGAGAGAGAAGAGAAGAGGCAGATGTGCAGCAAAGTGCAGACCCAGGTTATTTCCACTGTAGACATGTACTTTCTAACAGACAGTGAGCAGGATTTTGGCTGAAAGAATTCACCAAGGTTTTACATTGACTGGCTTAGATTAAATGAAATACAAAGGAGAGGAGAAGACTTAATGTAGGTTAGTAAAAGAAGTATACCAATAATTGATGCCTTTCTTCAGTAGTGCAATTGATTAAAAAACCCAACTTTAATTACACCACAATTTCAAACTGTCATTTTTCCTTCTGACATTTTCATTTCTGAGTTGAAGAAAACTTAAGTTTCATAATCCTAAGTGTATAAGACCTGCTCCTAATTAAATTTTTGTTATGCATTAGAGACATAAATGTAAACAAAAATTATTATTTGGACGGCTTCATTTTGAAAACATAAGGTATATATATCCAACAATACTGACTTTGCCAATAATTTTTTTGTTCTTCCTCTTGCAAATTAAATAATCTTCATAGCAAACCCTCTGAAGTTCTTTGATGGTTTGTTTTAGCAAATGGCATATTGAGGAAGGAATTTCTTGTAAGTTTACTGATCATGGATCTGAAACAGTCCATCGCTAAAGAGCTTGAAGAAATGCTGTGATGTCCTGATCCCTGAACATTAGTAAGATCAGTAAAAAGGAGAAGTGGAGCAGCAGTTCTATACTCCTGACTGTGAAATACGGGATTATTTGGCTTATGACCCTGTTTCAAGTGCTGTGATCTCCCTTGAGGTCATAACTGTTGGTTTGGGAGCCACTGAACGAGAGTGAAGTGTTCGCCAGGATTTGCAGGAATGAGGCTTGGCAGTAGGAGAGCCACATTCCAGCTGGGACAATTCCTCACGCTGGTCTGGACTGCTGGCTTCTAAGGAAGGGGTTCGCTGGTGACTTGCTTTGATCTAAGCGAAAAAGGGCCATGAAGAGCCAGGCACCTGACTGTCTCTCATTAGGCTGTGTTTGAGATCACTTCAAGTAAAAGGATAAACTAAAATAGCTCTACCCAGGTACGCCACATTTCCTTCTGTATGAGGTCATTTGACAACAGAGTTTCTTGGGTTTGTTGGCGTTTCTTATTGCCTAATTATCATTAAAATTACTTCTTACTAAGTCTGTATTTTCTCCTAATAAAATTATGTTTGTGGCACTCTGAGTAAAGCATTAGGTGTTGAACCCTCCTGCAGTTCTGATTTCTGTTATCAGGCAGACTTGCCTGTCAGCCTTTGATAGATGATCCCTAATGCTGTCTACTGCAGCTGAGAATCATAATTGTGCCAAGGAGGAAAATAAAGCCCAGTTAAAATATGTATTTGCAGTATTTTAAGTAGTGACAAGGATTCTCCACCAGGGCTCCATGCAAGGAAGGGAAACTGTGGTCATTTCAGTTATTTTAGGAAATTCTCCCTGTGGGTGCTGAACAGTCTGATAGAGATGAAAATACTCCGTATACTAAAAGTACACACATATACATTTTTTGCAGTTTATATTCCTGGATTTTCATTTGATTTTTCTTATATTTCAGAAGTTCCTTACAACAAGAGCAGCTGAGACTTTTTTCTTTTAAAATAATTATTCCTAATTTTCGATGACAAATATCTCTGTTTGCTGAACACGAGAAGTAGTTTACCATTGTCTCGGTTTGGACAGGT
>VWPU01014431.1:0-164315 GCA_013398955.1 Callaeas wilsoni | reverse complement strand
AGGAAAGGAAAGGAAAGGAATATTACACTCATTTTTTTCTTGGCACTTTGAACAGACTGGGGGAATGTGATTATTTTTGTACCACATGCCTTGGGGTAGCAGTACCAGTCTTCACGCTGCCATGAGAAAACAAGAGGGGTCATCAAAAGTAAATTTCTCAATTTCTCAGTCATCTGCCGATAAAACCACACATTGTGAGATGAACAGCCAATGGCCTAACTGTGATGTCATTCATTGTAAGGGCCCAGAAATGCCCAGCTTTGGCTCGTTCTTTCACCCATGGTCCTCACAAAGCTGCAAAGTTTTGTGCTGTAACAAAATTTACACCAGTTTGAGGCATGGCAGACAATACCAGAATGGAAAATTTTTCTGCTCACTACCGCAGCCAAGAGACTCAAATCTTGAACTGTTCACGACTTCTAAGGGACCCAGCAAATTCTTCACTGCTGCAGTTTTGAGCAGACTAGATATTAATAATGGAAACAATATCTAAAAGTTTATCCTCTGTAGCTTAGTCAGTCACAAAAAACCTGATGAGACCTCAAGAGTCTGAGTTCATGTTCATTCATTAAGTGTAAATATCAGGCCAGAAATCTAGAGAGAAATATGCAGATACCAGCAAAGGCTAGGAACAGCGCATTCTTTGAAATGTCAGAGTTCTTACAGATTAATTATGCAGCTATGGAAAACAAGAAAGCTTTGTTTGCTTGAACCTAAGAATAGCTGCTTAAATGACTGAAATAATAAAGAAGTGAGCAGAAGTGGTTACAGGTTATTTTTTTGCACCCCAAAACCTTTAGTAAAAAAGGAATTAAAAAAATTTGATCTTCTCCAATAGCTTTCTCTGAAATGAGAAAATTCATAGGGTGGGGGAACCTAAATCCAGATCTGAACCCATACCAAGGAAATTTTCCTACTGTAAACATCTGTGAAAGTTGTGTGAGTATTAGGCAAACCCAGAAATCCATGTAGTTTCATTAATTGACCGCATTGCATCGTTACACAGATTCCATCAGGATTTTTTATTTTGTTTGCTTGGTTTGTCTGGGGACATGTTTGGATACTTGTTTACTTGGTGAGAAAGGCAGAGTCATTTTCATTCACTGTAGGATAGGCCTTAGTAAATGAGAGTAAGTGGAACAATATTGGGTGGCTCTTGTGCACACGACAAGAGTAAATATCTGCCCCGCACTGTGTTCTGCCAACCCTCCTGATTCCTAGAGCAAGAACAGGCTGGTGTCACCCTGGCACTCTGCCATATATTCACAAGGCTTATCCTCACTTATATTCAACATAAATACCATCTTTAACACACAGATTATGTCTTATGCACAACCAATTGTCGCTTTAAGACAGTAAGAGCTGCTGCTTCAGGACCAGAGATTAACTGGGGCTGATCTCGTCTCTCCTCGCAGTTAACCTACTTCTGGCATAAATTCAGACGTACAACTGCTGCCTGTTTAAAGTGCCAGACAGCCCCAGGGAGCGGAGCGTGGAATATTCCACATTCTGATGTGGAATGCACCCAGAGCACGTTTTACTTGGGACCCAAATCATATCTCACTTTCAGGAGCTCTGTATCCATTTGGAGTAGAGCTAAGGAATGCAGTGCACATGCCCAGGCCACCATACTTTCCCAGTTCCAGCCCATCAGATCAGTTTCTACCAGCTGACTCAAAAGGAAGCTGATATTCGATAGCTGGACTTTCAGGTTAATATGAGATAGGCAAGTTGGACAAAAAGCTTGGAACTCTTGATCAGCAGTGGAAACATGGTACTGAATTAGCATTAAACACTGATGGTCTTAGAGGAAAAAGTGATGGCAGACTGTTCTGGTCCAAGGGAAAATTCCAAACTCGGGAGAAGGCCTTGAAAATAAGGTGAGAGTGATGAATAGTGTGCAAGGGTTGGAGAGAAAAGCACATTGCTTAGAAAGCAAAAATGAAAGGCAAGAGAAAAACAGGAGCAAAGGTGTTCAGTCTTCGAGGAGAGCATCTACTATCCCTACATGTGTTTTTTAAGCATCAGTTTTACAGGTATTTCACTTGCAGGAGTATTTAAACAGCAATATGTTGAAATAGCAAGCTGGACAGCAGTGCAAGTATTTAAAGATGTGGGATTACATCAGTGAGGCAGCAAATAAGGTGGATTATTTCATCTCTGTCGTAGATTTCAGGGGATTCTGGTAAGCATCAAACAAGTCAGCAAGAGGGAAGATTATACTTTTCCAGACACTGAAAGCACACAATTTGGCTGAAAAGGAAAGGGACAAATTCTGCCTTCTGCCACACCGATTTATACCTGGAACAACTCAGCTCCAATCGGTTCTCTCAATGGAAACTGAACAAGGGAAATGAGACCAAAAACTGTGCAACTAGTATTTAATGGACAGCTGGCTTTCTGGAAATTGGATCTCCAGCAATAGGAACACTTAAGGGCAAGTACTTAACACGAATTTGTTACAGAGAACAGTAGCTGTGTGAAGATGGTAGATCCCCAAACATACTCAAAACCTGTCTGACACCTAATGCTCAGCTCAGAGTCTCTGGGGACTGTGCTCTGCGCAATGGTGAATGAGGCTCCAGTTACACACAGGCCCACAAGCACTATCACTCATTGTCAGTGCAAAGAAAAGAAAAATACAAAAGTGTCACGCAAGACAGCAGTATGTCAGGAACTTCAGCATTGCATACTCAGCAGCTGAGCTGGAAGCAACCAGTGTATTCAACACCTGCTGGTTTTCTTGCTACTCTTACACTTATTCACATGCCAGGAACTTCTGAAAAGTCAACATTTCAGCACTGTAACTCAGGAAAAAGCAGGAGCTCCACCACACACACATAAAATGCTGGCAGTGATCCGGGAAGCAAGCCCTGTCTCATGTGCAGGCTTCATAGGCAGTGCTGCAAAGAAGTGTGACAGATGCAGGATGTGGCACCACACAGCACCTAAAATGAGCTTGGGACTGGTTCACAGTGGGCAGACCTGGAGCTCTGCTCTGTCTGTCCTGAGGCAAATGTCATCTCCTGCCTCCACAGCCAGCTATTATTTAAAATATTACACATCTCGCAGGACATTAATTCACAGGTTTGTACAGTAATGACAAAGACCATCACTATGAAAGATGACTTATATATACATATATAAGTCATTATTTTCGTGTTTGAGGACTTGATATTTGGCAGAAGGAAAAAAAATTTTAAAAAAACCCAACAAAACAGAAACCCACAAAATTCCCTACATCCATTGCACATTCTGAACATGCCACATTGAGTAGTACCTTTGCAGTGAATTTAATGCCAAATGGAAAAAAAAAAAACTGCCCAGCAACCACAGGGCAATAAGAATATGACCCCTTTGGTACTTGGTATCTCCTCATCACCTGTGCTGAATGAATTACATAGGCAAAAACAGCAGGAAAATTGTCTTATTTCATGGTCTACTTAAATCTTCTAACAGGCACGTTTTCTGAAATACAAAAAAATGCTTAGATCTACTAAACATCTGAGTATGTTTTCGCTTTAAATGGCAGCTGTGGTCTTATGCAAAAGTGGCTCTACATGTAATTAATATATATTGTGATAAAGCTGCCAGTTATTAATAAAGTCTTAAATAGAATCAGAAAACCATTTTTTTAGTGTACTGCGATTTTCTATATATGATCAGGCCTCACATGTATATTCTTAGCTGAAACTATAAATAGAATTTAATAAATGGGACAGGAAGTATTGTCTCAGGCTGTGTTCTATTCTTTGACTGTCATGTCCTTCGTTTTCCCCAACTTTGGGTTTTTCACATTAGTTCTAGAACAATCAGCTTTGACACAGTAGAAATATTATCTCCCTCCTGCTTCATACTTAGAAAACAAATGAAGGTCGTTTTGCTGCAGGACTGAACCTTGGTGACCCTCTTTATCACTCATATTGCACATTTTCCATTACAAGTGCTTCCTGTTTTCCCAAAGAATATTACAGAAGCATTTCCCCTGCATGTACTGCTTTCAGTGAGTGAATCCAGATTAATGCTGAAGGCAGGGATTTCTGCTGCTGTACCGAGGGGACAGACCAAGCCAGGCACAGGATGCCACTACTGTTCATTACACTGCAGGCGAATCCACTCTCCTCCTCAAAACAGCAGTGCATGAGAGTCCTCAGACTGGCCTACTCCATTTCTGAGGATTTCCCCCTTCCTTTTATCTGTCTTTTCCTATTTTACCCTTCCTTTCCTTCACTTTATATTCTCCCTCTGTTTCTTACCCTAAAACAACTGGTCATTCCTCCCACAAACATCCTTCTATTAACTGCCTGTCATATACACCCTTAATCTCTAATGTTGGCCTAGTTCTGCAATAAGGAGAATCTCTCTAAAGTCCAGGGAAATGCATTTCATGTCACCTCGCACAAAATGTCACCTTCTCTGTATTCGTTTTCCATCAAAACCTTTCTTTCAGGAAGAAAACTCAGATTTCAAACCAACCCTCCACCTTTATTACAGCAGATTTGTTTAAATCCTACTTGTAAATGCCACTGATTAGTTGATAATAGGCATCCCATTTTGTTGTTGCTGTTGTTATTTCAGACAGACACACTGTGAACTTTATGCTGAATGAAGGGAAGTGAAAGAATTAAGAAAGCCTGGGACAATAGTGAAAATAATATAAACAGACAAATCTTGCAATTAGAGATTTCCATTTAATTCAAGAAGCACTTGTTAAATAAAAAGGTAGAACTACAGACAACTAGATGAACTCCCATGTATATTGAGCTCTACCCCTGTGTCTCAGTTAATCATGGTGAAATGTGTAAGCTCCCTTAATTAGCATAGTCAGGGTGAACTGAATTTTATTTCACATCGGCTTTCTTTGGGCCTTACTTTTTCTGTGGTTCTTTTTATCAAAGCTCTGCAGTATTCTAGCAGGCAAGTCTGTTGCACAGAGAACATAACTTAATCATTCATTTGCGAGCTGATTCCAAAATAGATCATTCTAATGGATGAAATCTAAATATGCATCAGACCTGTTACCACCTGCATTTATCAGTTTGACTCTGTGGACGGCAGCAGACTCCACTGGTCCATGGCTAAACAGCACACTACATTGCCACACCATTTGTTCCTCCAGCTGTTCAGCGTGCCTGTGCTACCCAAACTCAGTGCTGCAAGACCAGTGCTGTTACTAAATATTGCTGTGCCAGTGTTGTCCCAAAATCCCAAGCTCCTTCTCACAGGCCATCATGCACACACAGGCAGATGATGCATCCCGTGCACCTTTCCAACCTTCCTCACAGCTCCCAGAGCAGAAAATCACAAAAAACTGAAAAAAAATGCTTATTGAAAAACAAAACAAAGCAGCTAATGCTTCATCAGTCTGTCCACCTTTCCACATAAACCTCTGCTTTAATTAAAATGTACTTGCAGTAGAAGGTCTCAGCTTCACTCAGCGTATCCCTGATATCTCCAGTTCATCCAGAGCCTCCAGACAGACACAAACTCCAACAGAGTGAAGAAAACTGCTCTCCAGCTTCTGGAAGAGCAAGCCATATTTTTTCCATCTATTTTCCAGAGACAACAAAATGGAAACTGTTGGAGGTCAGGCTATTCCCAGCTCATGGAGCTGCCTAAGGAATGGGGAGGTAAGGAGAGCGCAGAGGCACAGAGCCTGACAGCCACTGCTGGTGCCTTTGCTCCCCAAAGTCTTGTGGGTTTGTTCCACAGGATGATTTTCGTGGAGGGCAGAACATTTGCTAGCAAATATCCTGGTCCCAGGGGACGGCAGAGAGCACGGCACACACGTGCCACGGTGGTGTGGTGACAGCCCTCTCGCTGAACATGTCAGTGTCATACTGCCTTAGGACGAAAATAAACTCATCAGGGCTTACATCTGCTCTTGCCACACTATAGTCACTGTACTATGGCTTCATACAATGCATATTTATGTTTGTAGAAGGCTTCCCCTGAATAAATAGGAACATTTTCTATTAGGCATCTTGTGGATCAGGATGCTGAACTTGCTTTTTGCAGCACCTCACATACTGGATTCCAAACACACTTGGCCTCTGTGCCTGTGTTAAACTATGCTTGTTTTCCTTTAGGTTTCTTCCCTTGGCTTGGGAACTATGTATTTTCCTACAATGCTCCCCTGGAAGTTATAATGTGAGAGCAGTCAGTCAAATGCCAACGAGTCCCTGCACGGGTTTTAGGTTTGAGAGACTGGCTGTTGGAGGAATTCATTATCCTTCAGGGCTTTGCCCAGCAGCCCCACTGCAGTGCCTGGCATGTACAGCGATCTCCACATCCTTTGGCATGCCCTTCCACCTGATGAGCCCTGAAAATTGTTGGGGTACCCCATTCTCAATCCTGTTTCCTGGGGGTTGAGGAGGGGAGAGGATCTCTCACCCCCTTTTCGCCTCGTTCATCCAGCCAGCAGCCAGCAGTCTACAGAGGAGACTGAGGCTACTGCAGAACATCCAGCTGGCCCTTTATTTAAAAGTCCCTAAAATATGGACTGTATTTAAAATTGTTTATGATCTGTCATCAGCAAGGTCTTCCTCTCCACACACCTCCAGCCCTTTCCCTCTCCCTAGGCAGCCTGTGTGGAAGCTCCCAGCCCAAACAGGAACCACAGTCACTGCTGCAAGATCAAGCAAACAACGCAGCCCTGTGCAGCCCTGTTCCACTGCACAAATTCATATTTTACATCACATCAGGAGAACAAAAAAAGAAAGAAAAAAGGAAACGGAGAGGACTGCAGTTAGAGCCATTAATGTTTCATGAAACCTCTCACATCCTTGCTACAACTGACAGGATAAAAAAGATACAGTCATTAAAATTCAGATAACAGGATACTGCCTTGGTGTTCTTTATATTAAAATTCTGGGCTGAATTATTGCTTTGCAGAAATATGTGTCTCTCTCTCTATTCTCTTACATCAGTGTCCCAGGAAAGACCTAATACTTCAGCATCAGCAACAAGAGCCTGTATTGCTCATGTAGTACAGTTTGTTGCCTTATGGGGAAAGGTTTTTGTTGTATTACAGAAAGGTGACTGTGGAGCAAGCTGTACGTGTATGTTTCAAGGTAATTTTTTCCATTTTGTTAACAAGAAATGTTAACAAATGTAAACACCAAAGCTGGAGAAAAAGACTGAAATGCTCATAGGTACAGTTTCCCTCTACATCTGCAAGTTCTGGGAGATGTTTTGCAAAGGAGAAATTTAAGAACTGCAACTGGGACCCACATTTCCACTGTGCTATTCTGCATAGAGTAGTGTTTCCAAGGTGACAAAGAGGCAATGTAAATAAAAATCAGAATTTCTGAGCAGAACTCAAAACTTTTGAAGCTTTAATTAAATCTAGCTTTTATGAAAATATAAACGTTTGGTTTGGGCTTGTTTTTACACTATTCCCTTATGAAGTCTAGGAGAAAAAGTAAATGCTTTCTCACCATATTAAAAAAGCTTTACATAGCATTCATATTTAGAAGTGAAAAAGATCATGAACCAAGAAAGGGTTTTACAAAACTTATCTGGTGAAAATAATTTTCAGACTTTGTTGAAAGCAAAGCAACATTAAGTTTTCCCATCCCTACTTTTTTGAAATTTTAGTAATCTCTTTCTTTCTTAAGCACGGGGTTTTTGTAGAACACTGAAAACCAGAAGAACAACACACTATTTACATTCAGCTGGAGCCCATCATTTATCCCACAGATGTAAAGCCCAGGCTGATTCATTACTCTCCTGCTAATAATCACACAACCCAGGCTCACACAGCTGGCAGTGAAGGCTTTTCTAGTCAAGCATGAGCACTAATGAAGAAAGGAAAATTTGTTTCATGAAGAATCAAGTGCACTTTGCCAAAAGATGTAGAAGGAAATAATGAGGGGAAAAAAACCCTGATTTTTCAGAAATTTGCCTTCCTTTATAAGAAGTATAATTATTTGTTAGCCTGTGCAGCCTGCTTTGTTTGAGATACAGGATAGGTACAATTTTTCCTGGCACCAGTGGAAATCCTGAACAGATATGAAAAGGAAAAGATCTTCAGTTAGGTTTCCATATGCAACTCTTTAATTGTTTGTTGTCAACACTGAAGAAAGGCACGTGGAACTTTTATGGTCACTGTCTGTAGCAAAAAGCACTTGAAAGTAAGTGTGCACCTTTGAGTTGTCTGCATTTCCTTCACTGGTAGCTCAAACAATACAGCTTGTTTGTACAGCGGGCAGCAAATCCCGTAAATAAACTCCAAAACAACAACAAAAGCAAACCACTTGTGTGACTTGTGGCTGTTTTCTGATGATGAACACAGCATATGTCACTGGTTCAGAAAGCTTATGAAAACTAATGCCACCGCTCAGCGCATGAAGTTCAGGTAGGGGTGATGAGGAAGGTCTCTCTGCTGAAGCCATTTCCCATCGTCAGAACACACCACAGCTTCCTTCCAGCTCCGAGCTGCCAGCCAGCCCTCATTTAAGTGGGCAGGCAACTGTTTTGCTCTCACTGCTCATTCAGAGGCTGCTCATTAGACATTTATTTCCTTCTTTTAAGTATGGTGCAATCTAGCATTAGGACCATCCTAAAAAAAGCTGAAATGATAAATGTGGCCTCAGATTCATGAAAGCCAGTATGAACACAAACACTTGCAAACGCTTAGTCTGATTTAAGGTTCGGTACAAAGCACAACATTTTCTCTATATACCTTGCCCTCCTTTTAAGTGTTTAGATGAGTTCTGAGTTGTAATCAGGGAAATTTATACTCCGTGCAATTCATATTTCCCTGAAAAGAGTACTTGAAAACATCTTAAAGTGTGTCTCTGAATATATGAGAGTAAAATGTATTTTCCCTTATATTATGCATGCTATGTAGTTTATGCTATTCAAAAGGAAACTAAAGTTTGATAGAACATTAAATGCTTGAATTATTGAGAATGAAAAGCCTATTATTAAAATATAAAGTTATTGGGTTTTTTTAAGAAGTATGGCATAAATACACATTGAAAATAAACTTTAACTTCTTGTTTACGGAAACCTGACATTCCAGGTGACTGTCCTTACTCTATAGCCAGGCTCATGCACCAATGCACACTTGGAGAAGGTTGGCATTAGCTTGAAAAAACTTTCTGAGGCTACCAGTGCCTTCTCTTATCTTTGGAAAACACTTGTTTTATGTGGGTGAAAATGGTAGTACTTTTCTATTAACTTCTTACAGAAGTGTGAAGAGACATAAAAACACATTCACAGACTCTTCCATGCTTTGTCTCTCAAGATTGCACTCATCTTCTGGATTTTTCTTCAAATCTCAGCTCACTCACTCTTTTTGCCAATGCAATCTTCCAAGAATAAATAATAAATCTTACTGCTGTGAAAAGCAGAACCTTTTAAAAAAGCAGAACCTAAAAATGTTGTATTTGAGGATTCCAGCTAGTTCAACACTGACCCATATTAAAATCACAAATTTAAGTCTACGCATAGAGGCCAAAGAGTTTGAATATCGTCGTTTCCCTGGAAGTTGTATAGAAATAACAGACTAATATTTTTGTGCCAAAACCAAAGATCTGGCAAGGTCCTCAGGAGTCCCAGGGCTTCTCACGTGCCCCTTGGACAGAGGGACAGCCCTTTCCCATCCTCAGAAAACACGTGTCAGCAGGACATGACATACCAATGACCAGCAAGGGGCTGAGACAACTGCTATTCACAAAAGCAGGTTTTATCAGTGAAATAAAGTCTATAAATCCATATGTACTAATTTCTCTTTTGGAAGTTTGACAGGCACGAGTCTTTGCTATCCTTTTATCCTTAGAAGGATAACCCTAACTCTAAAGGGCAGCAAAGAGATTTTGAAGGGATAACCCTTTAAAATTAATCTACTTTTAGAACATGAAAAAATTTTGAACAAGCTGTTCATATTCAGCTGATGCTGAAGTAATGCTTAACTAAAAATAATAAAGAAATTTCTCTCTGATCATGGGCTACAGATCCCTGGCAGGACTCGTTGTGTTCTGTGTTTTAGAAAAAACAAATGATACTTAGGAAATACATTTGTATGGATCTCAGCCTGTGCAGAGGGGCACACCCACCAAGAGATGGCCAGGAGACTGCATGGTGTCTGTCCCAGGTGTCTTCCCATGTCCAAATTTCCTGGGCATTTCTTCTGTTCAGGCCAAAGTCTGACCAAACGCCAAAGCAGAAACAAAATGAAGAAAAGATTTTAACCTTACATATCCACCTCTCTCTTTCAGTTCAATTTCTACTGATTTTTCAGCTTTATCAGTTTAGGGGTTTCATGATGTGGCAGGGAAAAATGTCAAGTAAGTCCAACCCCCCTCCTCTTATTGTGGAACACAAACAAAGCACCAACACTCACTGTGAGACAGTAACAGAGCAGCCACTTCACCGAGCTAAACTTTTCACTTTGCTCTTCTGTGCCCTTGGAAAGTCACTAAGAACTGCCTCAGGATTTGACTCAGCTTAACAAATACAAGGTGCCTCTTTTTTATAGGCATGTGCCTGTCAATACCGATGCAGGCAAGGAAAAGATAGAAAAGCCCGACCCCTGTGTATGGCCACGGGTCATGCTGCTGTTGGGGGAAACTGAGAATGTAAAAGCAAGGAAATTGGAGCTGAACAGGTAGGGAGGGAAATGCAGTTCAGAGCACAAAATATGTTCACAGTGGAACACTTGAGATTATATAAATTATATTTTTAAAAAGCAGAAGAAAAATCTTCCTGCTTCGCATTGTTTTTCAAATTGAAACATCACAAGAGACCATCATGGATGTCTTGTGGGAAACAAGCAGGATTAGCACAATGATGCATATACTAAGTAGGTATTTTCTGACTTCCCTCATTTCATAGCAATGCTGTAGAAGAGACACAGCTCTGTTAAAAGCATCCCCACCACATCCCCTTCTATTGCCATGACTTATTAATGGAAAAGAAAAACTAAATATCTGTACAAGTGATTCTCACTGTTCTATCTTCCTAAAAAGAAGGTTATAAAACTGCTTGATTATGACAACTACCAAGGAACAGATATGATGTTTCTGAAAGTGGCAGTTTGTAAGGGACGCATAAAACACTGTTAAAGAACAGAGACATACCCTCGTGTGCTCTGAAAATACAAGGTTTTGCGTGTTGGCTGACTTCCGCAAAGCTTGAGGGTAAATAATTTAATTTCTTTTTTGGATGTCGACTCTTGCCTGTTCGATAATGTGCACAAAATCCTCAGCTTTGGTAAAAATAACCTTTCCTGAGCCCTGCCACTAGGCATTGGTGGGAAGCAGAATTAAAAGAAACAGACCGGTAAATTGGTCTCCTGCTCATCTGCAGGCTTTCCTGGGAGGCCGGTGTCACCAAGGACCACGTCTGCTTGTGTCCGTGTGTTTGTAGAACAGACACACCTCAGCCCGAGCCACGGCTCTCTCTGGGCTGTTCTGCTGACCCTGAGGAGAAGAGGAAAGGCAAAGGACTCCCACCTCCAGCCCTGGTATAACTAATCCTTTTCCTCATTTTCCTTTCAAGTCAAAAGCACAGCAAGTAGTGACATTTAAGTGCCATTCTGCCTGTTTATAGGATATTTTCCTTCCACATAAGAAGGAAAACATAAATGGGAATAGGCAGGAATTGACAGAGTGTGCTTGAAAGCAGGATGTCTCTGTCTCCTAAGTCCTTAAGTCCCTGCCTCTGTTCCCTGGTGCTTTCAGATTCCATGGCTTGCTTTTGCAGGGGTGTGACCGCAGCAGCTTTGCTGGCGTGGGCCAGCGTGCTCTGCGCCATCCCATACAGCCCCCTGGCCCGCAGCAGTGGCTCAGGCAGCTGAGCACACCTCTCAATTCAACCAAAAATCTCATTTGATCTCTCCGCTCCCCAGACACCTAGCAGTGCGTGTGTTTACTTCAGAGACCCCCTAATCAACTCTCCCCAGTAACCCGGCAGTCTGAAAGAGATTTATCTTCCTGTCTCAAGTCCCCGTCTGCCAGCTCTAAAGTGCAGCCTGTCCATCTGTGACTCTCACTATTAGCTCATTCAGACTGCCACTTATTTGGAAAAATACATCAAGACACTAGAGACAGAGAAAGAGAAATGTATCTTAAAAGAAGCAAAATAACCAAGCAATACGTAAATACGGCTGAGGTCAACAGCAGAGTAAGTGAAAATGCAAGCTTCACATTCGTTTCCCCAGAGAAAACCGCAAGAAGGAAAAAAGAAGTGTAATCTATTACAGCAAATATCTAATATCCTCACCTCCTTCAGTGGTAGGAATGATCCAGCATTATCTTTCATGAGGAAAAAAATTAAATAAGACCAGCTATTAACTCTTTCTCTAGAGTTTGAAATATCAACTCTCTTTCGCCAGCGAAACATTCACCACTGCTGGTTTTCCACCACTGAAGCTGCACTTCTTATGAAGCGTTACGGGTAACACAGTCACCAGAACCAACTACTACTACAATATTAGTATTGTAGTATTACAATATTACTACAATATTCAGCTGTGCTACTGCTTGCCTAGCAAACTAACAGAAGCTGTGATGGAAAGGGAGTTGCACCAAGTCTCTCTGGGGTATGGCCAAGTTCCTTCACTCTGCTTTGATCAGCCCCTGATTAACAGCCTTTTACAGCTGTAGTTATTAGAGTGGAGTGGATTAGGGAGGTGATGGTGTATGTTCGTGGACCGTAACTGCTGGTCTCTAACCTCTCTGATAAATTTTAATCACCCAATCCCAGTGCACTTCCTCTCCAGTCTTTCAATTCTGGATTTATCCACTAAAATTGCTTTCCTCGAGAATTTTACAGCTAGCTAATTGACTTTCTGTTCCTCCTCTTGCACTGTGCATGATTAAGGTCTCTTCAGAGTTCTGCTTGCAGCTCTTTCCTTTAATAGAAGTACTGTATTGTATTCATAAACCACCTGGATGGAAGGTTCACAGAAACCACAACAGTATTTAAAAGAGGAATAATCACTGAACAAATACTGAGCATCTTTATAAGAGCTCACCTTCATGTGAAAATATCTGAGACATATGGCTAAGGAGGACTGGAACCTGTCACATGCTGAAATGGCAAAGCTTTAAGAAAAACTGCAAGAAGTATATTCTTTTCTCTTTCTTCTTTTCTCTCTTTTTTTAGTCTTTTCTCTTCTCTTCTGTTTTAGCGTTTGATTATTTGTGGTACCTGTTTTCCATAAAAACTTTGATATTTTTTCCCCCTCAATTTATTTTATGAATAAATTTCCATTTTGCAAATGTTATGAAAGTTAACATTGACTATTAGAAGAATTTTGATTATAGGTAGATTTGTTATTTTGTAGTTATTGATAAAGAGGTGAGTATCCAGGATCCCAGGAAGCCTGCTGAGGCTTTCCTGCTATGGATAGCAGTCTTGTTATGGAGTGGACTTCTGTGGGGAGAGAGGGAAGGAAACAGTAAAAGCAACTCATGCTGTAGGCCGTCTTGTTTCTGCATATGCATCCAGCAATGAAAAACTATACAAATACAAATTATTCATTGACAATTACACAGTCCTCGTTATCTGTCAGAGTCAGAGATGAAGCGAGGCCATTCTTTCTGCCTTTCCAAAACTTATTTCATTGAATGTCATTTTACACCTTGGACACCACCTCTGCATCCATAAAATCTGGGCACCACTACCATACTTGGCATCAGACACACTCTGTGTGTGTGTGTATACATGTTTTTATGTAAAGTGTAAAAATATTTTTAATCTGGAATATTGTTCTATATTTAATTCTGTGACTACGAAATAGATTTTCCTCATGGATTTTCTCTTGGCTTTTTTTTTCCCCACTGATCTCAGAATTACATAAAACCAACATTTTGTGTGGCATTTGGGCCTTTTTATGTCTTAGCATCATTCAAAAGAAGAAATTTAAACTGCATGTGATGGGAAGGTGAACAACTGAGAAAATGCTCTGCTGCTGCCCCACAGAGGTTCCTGCACTGCTGCTCCAACTCGCTTTTAACTCTGAAGCAATGGCTGAGATAGATCTTACTGATATTTTCTTCTAATATTGCCATTCAAGATGAGATCTGACACTGATCTTAATTTGGGAGAAAATTGTACTTCTGGCACTAAGTTCTCAGTCCAGAACATCTGTGCAAAGGCTTATGAGCTCTGCAGGGGTGTCTGAGTTATTTCTCATGACCATTTAAGTGTCCAACAGTTTTCCATTACAGCTGTTTTCTCTAAACACCTGAACTGACCATGAGGTTTCCAGGGAACTAGATACTGACAGATGACTTTTTTCCACTAGTTATAGTTTGCAATGCCTCTGGAATCAGGAAACTTGTCTGTTTACACAGTCAGGTGACAGATTTCTTTTTCAAAGAAAGTGATCACTGTGAGGCTCAAAAAAAGTCTCAAAAATCTCTTCAATATGCAAATACAGCAGAGCTCAGTGACAGAGAACAGCTTTGCTTGCTGTCAAATGGGAGAATGGGCTCTTCCTTGGAAACAATGCTCTGACCAGTGCAGTTGACCAGGAGGTGGGTAAATAAAGGGAAGAGACTGACAGAGGTATGGACAGGTGTGAAGATGTCATCCCTGTTCTCCTGCTTCCCAGTCCCTCATGCGTCAGGCAGATACAGAGGAGGCAGTTGTAAATAGTCCAGATAATCTCAAAATGCTTTTGTGCCAGCAAAAAGCGTTCAGGTACGTATTTACTTTAAAAAGACAGATCCTGACTGCTTTCCCCCTGTCAAGGTTTGACACTGGCCCAACACCAGGCACCCATGAGAGTCACTTGGTCACCCTCCCCTGCCACAGCCGGGCAGAGGAGAGAGAAAAAATTTAACAAAGTGTTCATGAGTGAGGTAAGGACTGGGAGAAAACACTTCAAGGGCAAAACAGGCTCAACTTAAGGTTGTAAGGTGAAATTTATTACTAACAGAATCAGAGGAGGTTTATGAGAGGTAAAATAAGCCCTTAACACACCTTTTTCCCTAAGCCCCTCCCTCCTTCCCACAGACAGCACAGGGGGACAGGGCATGGTGGTTTTGGTCAGTCCATCACCGAGATTTTCTTCCACTGCTCTGGGAGAGGTGTCCTTCCCCTGTGAGACCATGGGGTCCCTCCCACGGGCGACAGCTCTCTGTGAAATTCTCCCAGATGGGTCCAAATCTCACGAGCAGCAGCCAAACTGCACCTGCTGCAATGTGAACTCCCCCCAGGGGCCCACAGTCCTCCCAAAACTGCTGCCCGTGGGTCTCTCTTTCCACGGGGTGCAGCCCTCCAAGGACAGGCTGCTCCAGCCTGGAAGCAGGGCCCCCTCTCTCCTCCGGGTCTCCCACTGGATCCCAGCCTCCTCCAGGCATCCACCCGCTCTGGCATGGGCATTTCCCCCATGGGCTGTGGGTGGATCTCTGCATTCCCCATGGATCCTCACGGGCTGCGGGTGGATCTCTGCATTCCCCGTGGATCCCCACGGGCTGTGGGTGGATCTCTGCATCCCCCGTGGATCCCCACGGGCTGCGGGTGGATCTCTGCATTCCCCATGGATCCCCACGGGCTGCAGGGGCACAGCTGCTTCACCATGGTCATCACCACGGCCTGCAGAGGAATCTCGGCTCCAGCACCTGGAGCAGCTCCTCCTGCTCCTTCTCCACTTGGTGTCACCATGTTGTTTCCCTCACTTGTTCTCACCCCCTCCTGTTCTCCGACTAGAAGAAAACCATGTGACTTTGTTTTGATTTTGTTCTTAAATCTGTCATCACAGAGGCGTTACCAGCCTCTCTCATGGGCCCAGGTTTGGCCAGCAGGATGTCCATCTTCAGAGCCATCAGGAACTGGCTCTGCTGGACATGTGTGGCAGTACGTGTCCCCCCCACCACAGATGGGTGGTGCATATGGAAGAGATGACCAGGTGGGTCAAAGGGCCAGCAAGGGCTCATCTCTGGCATCAAGACGGCTCTCCCAGCTGAGAATCAACATCTTAGTCTGGAGAGCAGATGTGGGAAGAGATAAATATTCTTGACTGAAAGACACTGTTTTACAAAGACACACAACTATCACAGAGGCAGAAGCCTCCTACACACACCCTGAAAGCGTGCCGGACTTCTCCCTGGATTCCGTGGTTACTTTCCTGGGAACTGAGGGACTTTCCTGGGAATTCCAATGTGTGCCGCATCAACAATTGGATGGTAAGTAACATTGAATCCTAAGTTATATTATTTCTTCACTAGCTGTAAAATTAATGGTACCTTTAACCCCACACTGTATATACCTACAACTACTTTCTTTTTTGTCCTTATTCCTGTGAAGTATATAGTTTGTTTCAAGTCTTATGTCTGTTAGTTTTGTGTCTATTAAATAAATAATTCATTCTGTAAGAGACCAAATCAGCCATTATTAAAGAACTTGTGAGCAAGGGTGGGTTTTGGGGAACTGGCCACATCGATAAAACTACTGCCTGCTGCCAGAGGCCTGGGTAAAAAGCAGAGACTTATCTAAACCCCCACATCTATTCATAACAACATGGTGGAAGCTTCCAGCAGCTTCTCACAGAAGCCACCTCTGTGGCCCCCCTCTGCCAAAAACCAGCCCGTGCAAAACCAATACACCCCCACAATATCAGAACGGCTTTTAAGGCTTTTTTTCACTCATGTGCTGCTATTTTAGTAATTAATGTATCTGCCATAGCAACATATTTCAAGCTTGAATACATATAGTACATTTATTGTTCTTGGAAACATTCTCAAATACACAGTTCAACTACTTATCTTTCCTATATCGTATTCACAACAGATGTTTTTCTCCTTGTTCAATAATTACTTGTACTCTGTTCCCATTAGGTATGCACCGAGAGAAAAATGATATGATTACTATTTAGTCATTTTTAGCATGAGTAGCCTGGAGGGTTATATTTTATGATACATTTCTAATCACTGTACCATGATAAAATGATACAGAAAAAGTCTAGAGCTGCAGCTAACCATCTACCTATGGGCAGAATTTGTCAGGAATGACCCTGATGTGCAATTACTGCTCTGGAAGTCAGCGTTGATATCCTGATCCCTTGCTTGCTACAGGGATAAGTAAAATCATAACTGAGCAATTTTCGGCTATTAAAAGAGTCTCAGGAGGAATTAAAACTACCAAACGGCCTGTCAAAAACAAATTCGGTCAAATTGGTGTTAGTCAACTTTTTCTGAGCTTGTCATTCCCTCATCAGCAGTCCGAAGGGGCTGCACACAGTTACCTAACTACTGCAGTACTCTCAGGCACTGGATCCCTCCCTTTCCAGCTCTGTCCAGCTCCTCTAGCTGGGCACATTTATGCCACATCTTTGCTACTTGTCTCACTGTAAGACCCTACATGCCAGATGCAGCTGTTCAGAGTGGGATCTCTCATCCTATGTCTGTGGTGTGGATCCTGTAGCGAGCCTGCACTGCAACCAGTGCCAGAGCTTCACTAGAAACCGTGCTCAGCTAAAGCCCCCATGAGACCCACTCACACCTTGGCCAGTTTTTCAGTCAGGACACACACTGCATCCCACATCGTACAAAAGAAGCTTCCAGTGAGTGCTTTTACCTCAGCCTATTTGTGTAGAGATGTTTCTGCAGTAACATATGTATGAGTCATATCGTACTTTTATCATGAGGGACCTACATCGGCATAAAAAGGGAAGACCCTATTTGATATTTCTGGTTTCTATAAGAGAAAAGAATGAAAGCTAAAAGGTTTCTTTCTTTGCAGAAAAAAATAATAAACACAAGCACACTTTTGACATATGTCAGAAAGAGCAAATAAAATGAAAACTTGATCTTTTTCCCTAGCATATCTAAGAGAACAGTGATTAATGTGTTGGAACTTATGGCACAGAGGAGAGAAATTTGAAGGGTTGCTAATGTTAGAACAAGTTATGGCAATTCAGAGTCCCTGAATGCATGGAAGAAAAATAGCAGTGGCATCGTTCAAAATGTGTTACAAGCTCTTCAGGAAACTTAACTTAGCCTTTCGCCCTGGGATGAAAATCTACAGCTTCAGCTAAAACCTTGGCTACGTACTGCGTGGGGCATACATCCTGTGCATGCGTGCAGTTCTGGGCAACACACCTTCCTCTCAGGGGATGGAATCGATGAGACACATCCACCCTCACCTCAGAGACACAAAATGGATGAGCAAGATGTTCCAGCTCATGAAATATTGCAGACTCCAAAGGAATACCTGTGGATGTCGGAAAGTTCCAAGAAAGGAGGCAGACTCAGACTCTGAAATGTGAAAGTCATTTTGGCAGTTTGAGAACTCTTATCTTCTATAAACTATTCCTGAATGCCTGTTCTCCTCATGCAAAACAGGGTAGGAATTATACTTCATATAATAGAAATATCTTATAATATTTTATAATAGAAATCACCTGACACTTTTCCAAGCACTTTGGAAATGAGCATATCTTTTGATACCACTCAAAGAAATCATAAGGTATTTTGCAAGGACATACTTACTAGAAAGTACGGTCAGAGGAACAGAAAACAACTTGAAAACTGGATGTTGGTTCAGAAAATATGGACTGGTGAGGATAAATAAAGATGGAAAATATCCATGTATCTGCATTTCTCACTCTTTGCAAGTGGAAAGAACACCCCTCAGATTCATCTATTCTAGGGCTATTTTCAGTGGCTACATTACAAAAGGTCACCATTAATTTCCAGAAATATTACACACCTGGGTCCTGTGAGACAGCCTCCTCCACAGCATAAATAACGATGTTTGTGCCCTGAAGCTAAGAACCCGACTGATAAAGGATATCTGATGGCCACCATACCGGATACATTGGGTTCAGGGAGCAAATCTGACACTCTCCAGGCCAGCAGTGTGTAACTCAGAGCTCCTCTGTCTCCTCTTTCCTCCCTTGTTCAGCCAAAGAGAGCAGACAGTGACAAAGAAGACAGGGAAAGAGCTGCTTGTGTCACTGGATGGAGACACAGGTGCCTTCAGCCATCCTGTGCTGTTTGCCACAGCTCAGCTACAGTGTCCTTTTTAAAGACTAGAGGTGAGTGTTTCCACGGCCACCAAGGTCACCAAGGCCAGAGAAGAGCTCAGGTGGTGGCCCTGGTGTCAGCTTCTGCAGCTGTACACTGAATATATCCCCTGAGTTCGAACCCTTTTAGTGGCAGTAATTCCAAAAGGGAAGTGTGTTAATGGATACTTAAAGTACTGCCAAGTCCATCAAGTATATACTTGGAATACTGACCAAGACAGGTGGAAAATGCTTCCTTTCCCTAATTTCAGACATGTTGCTTTCATTTTGAGCTTCTAATTTGAGATGTCTTACCCTCTCTGACCTCTATTTTCTCCAAAATTTTGAAATCATAGATTCAAACCGATCCAGCTCTAAAAAGATCCAGGGCTGTTTATGCAAGGACTTCCTAGATGAAACCCCTGCTACCTTTACAAAGTGCATGAGAAGCAGACAGGCACTCACTGGGAAAGACTGGCCTCCCAGTCTTCCCTGTCATTTCACATCCTAAAAATCTACCATGATGTGACACAGAGAACTTAAAATAACAGCTAATTCCATTTAGAAATAACTCCATTATTCATGACACATTTTCTGGGGTTTGTCCTTTTGTTTTTAATACTGAGGATAGTTGCATAAATATTGCAATGTTTGTTTCTCGATTAATTTTTTTCTTGGCAGCTTATCTCTAATATATATTGATTTAACTAAAGCTGTCAATTATTTATTAGATTTGTTTAGCTTTTTTTCTTGAAAAAAATTAATGTTGGGGGACCTGCTTGTTATTCAGGAGGATTTGCTAATATTTTCTGTTTGCGATTTTCTGCACACAGCTTTTAGGTTTAAAATGGAAACAATACTAACGTGTTTTATTTCAAAGTATAGGGTACCCAGATAATCTTTTCTTTCAGTCCAATGGGATGGAAGTAATTCAGTTCTCAAATTGTTGCCTTTTAAGAGGAGAACTAAGGAATAAGAACAAAAGAACTTTAAAAAACAAACAAACAAACAAAGTCTGACCCTACCTACAAAGGAGGGAGAGAAATGAAAGGAATAGTACGACGAGCATGAGAACTTCTAGAAACAAACTTTTCCTTCACATTTCTTTGATGCCCCAGTCTTGGCTCCCACTGATTTTAGTCAGCAGGCTTTGAGTCACTCTAAAAGTTTCTGAAATAGCTGCACTTGTCATCCTTCCTATTTACCCTGTAAAGTTTATTTTGACCTTTGTATTATAGATCATCTTGGTGTTGGTTTAGCACATTCAGCATCCTTGTCACAAGTCTGCTGCCAGGGTCTGGTGCAGGGGAGTTTACTTTCTTAGACTGGAGTAGATGACATTTTCAGCCAAACAAATTTAAAAACCCAAAAGTAAATAGAAATATTCTCTCTAAGTTTTGATCCATCATTTTAAGGTTTGTTTTCATTTCCAGAAACAAAACCACTATGCTCTGGCAGCCAGGGGAAGGAGGAAACACAGTACTAACAAAAACATCTTATTACAGCATCGTCACAACAAATTTGTCACCAAAGTCTGCCCCAGCCCCCTTGATCTTTCACTGAGTGCTACTTCTGCTAAAACTGATTTACTTTTTCATGATACCTATTATTTCTCAAATACAATACTTTCATATCGGGAACCCCATTAGCCTTAGAAAAATTGATTTTTTTTTTTTATGGTGCTGTAATAGTAGATTTTATTTTATGTGGTCTAGGTAGTGGGATTTTACTTTGTTGCAAAGACAATACATTTTTACAGAGGTAATGCTTGTGAAGAATTCCACATTCTCTCAAAGACTTACTCTAGGAAATAGGTAGAGATTCTTATATTTTCAGTGTTAGAGATTAAGCATAAAATATGATAATAAAATAGCAAAAGTTTATTTCTATGTCTATCATTAAAGAAAATCTCTAATGAAATCAACAAAAACATTTGATCAGATTCAATAAGATCTAAGTCCAGCTCTAATCACCTGTCCACCTCTGATGCTAAATACTGCATTTAATACATTTCACTGTAACAGATACCTGTTGGGTATAAAAAAGCTGCAACATCACGGGTTTTTAAAAAGCATACACAACACAAAATAAATCTGATCTAATTTACTGCTGTAAAGACCGTCCATTTATATGTGGAGATCCATAAATTTGATTGTGGATTTGTTTTTTCATTAATTCATGGGGTGATTTAAAAAGTAAGAAGTAGAAATTAAATCCCATTTGCAGGCTACTAACTCCTGACTTTCCCTTAAAAATTAAAGGTCCTCCCCTTCTCCATCTACTGAACCCATCATATTAAGCAATGCCACCTCATAGGCACAAAAATGCATGGATGTGCACGTGGATGAAACTTCTATTGACACAAATGGAATTGCAGACATCTAAAGGCAGGATTTAGCCCAGAGTACTCAGTGTGTGACAGCTCATTTATTCTCATGGCAATGAACTGATGAAGGAGAAAGGCTCTTAATGTGACACAGCAAGCTTAAAAAGCAGAAATGGGAATTCAGGAAGCCATTCAATTGGGTTTTTCTGAAGATACTCCCGCATTTCAAGTCTGTGCTCAGCATGGTGGTCCCTGCTCCCTCCAGTCCCCAATAAGAGCTAATTTGTCCTTCAACTACGACTGTGATGTTGGAGGACCTGTTTTCAGACTGTTAAACTCTTCAATTCACAAGCTGTCTATGCAGACCAGTTAAAAACAAAAGAAAAATACAGAAGAGAAGTAGAGAAACTGCAATAGAAGAAAAGATAAGAGACCAGGCAAGCCTCAATTTACCAGACCCACATCACATGATAAATTGCAGAGAAGTACCTTCACTACCCCATTCTATATTTCTTCAAAATTTTATGTTAAATGAAATAGTTCAGTTAATATATTCTCCATTTTGAATTTTAAATTATGGAGTCTTTCTTCTTTAGACTACAGTGCTTGTGCAAAGTGCCAGGCAACCTCAGCTTTGGGGACAGAAGCTTTCTGTTCTTGAAAGAATATTAGGAGGAAGCTTCCAACCGTAATCTTAACAAAAGATACACACAAAAATCCTTTGCATCTTGTTTCATTTCTTCTCTTTCCTTGCCCATACATGCACAGAACAGGTGTGACCACCTGGGTTAGATTAGTCAAATGAAATAGGAGATAAAACATGTCATCTGTGGACTTTAACTGATTTAACAACTTGAATCCAACAAGGGCTAATCCCTAACATCACCACTCTAAGCTGCAAGCTCTGCTGTCTTTCCTGCAAGTTTAAAAGCACTACACTACCACAAACTGGCTAACACGAGCAGAGAGTACAGTCCCCACTCTTACTACAACACAGATGTCTCTTCGGAATATTGGTCATAGACTAAGCCTTACCCTAATTTTCTGGGAAAATTAAGCATGGGAATAAAATGAAGATAAAAAATAAAATTCAAAGCACATGCAGTAGAAAAGAACAAGACAGAGGAAAGGAAGTTTTTCTTTTTTTTTCCTACTTAGCAGCAAGTAGACACCATACTCTGGCAAAGTACCATCTACTTTGACAATAAATTGATCCAAGGTACTGAAGGAAATGAGAGAGAGTTGTATTACCAAAGAAAGCAAACTCACAGTCCAGTCCTGATACGAAAAAGATGACAAAAATTTCATTGCTAAAACACGGACACCTTACTTTTACTTCCTCTGGTGACAATTCAGACCTTAGCAGAACAGGTCAGAAAGCTCTAATATTTATCTTTGATTTTTTATTTTCTTTTTGAAGATCTTCCTATTACTGAGATAATCACATTTTTTTGCCAGGAAAAAAGAAAAAAAAGACTTAATTAGACAGTATCATTAATTAGTTTGCATGCAAGTCACTAGGATAGAGTGGAGAAAGTTAGCTACTCCTAAAAGAAAACTGTAGAGAAATTACAGAATTTCCTAAAAAAAGGAGCGTCTGTAGCTTCCAAAACACAATCACAGCTGACAGAAATTCTCACCTCTATTTGCAATCTCACCAGAGACCAAGGACTGAGAAACCACCACAAGAAACTGCTTAATGCCCTGTGTCAAAGTCATCTCTTCAGATTTAGAATGAGCAGAGAGGCTGAGCTCATGTGAGGATACTTCCACTAGCACTGCTCAATGTTTTATGTAGTGCTCCGGGCAGAGCTGGGAGGTTCTGGTCTCTCTTGCTCCTAGAATGGCATTTCTTACCACCAGAAAAAAAAGTCATGGACAATAAAATCAATGCTCAAATATCTGCATTAACTCAAAGACATGCACAGTAAAGTGAGAATTTTTATTTGACAGCTGACCAGCAGGGAAGAACTAAATGGTCAAATTAATGGTAAATATCATCCAAGAGCCCAGTTGCTGGGGCAGGCATGCAGAAGTATCATACAGCTTACAATTTTCAGCCTTAAATTTTGAAGGCTACAGAGAAAGAGGAGTTGGAAGGTTCGTCAGGAAGAAAGGAAAATAAAGAATGTGCCAAAGTGTTGCATAAAGGCAGTAAGTTAGAGAACATCAGAAATGTGGCACAAAACAACCCTGTCAGGATGATACTGGGAGCCAAGGACGCAGTGTCACTCTGAAAAACACCCTCACCTGGAGGAATTTTAACCTAATAGTCAGGAATGCAAATTCAAGGACATACTTAGTTCTTCAGCAACACCTTAAGAAGCCAAACAACATAGAGGCATAAAAAGAACAAAGAAGCAAAAAATGAACTGCTCTGGTTTTATTTCTGTAAGGAATTCAAGATCCCTGCTCATACTTCCAGTTATACCAACACAACTAATGACAATTCTGCATAAAACCTGATGCCCTTTTTCTTGTCTTTCTTTCTCTCTCCCTCTCATTCTAAATAATTTTACTTTTTTTTTAAATTGAAGGATATTCTGGACTTGACACCAAATGTTTCATGCGTCAGGAAAACATGAATAATGCAGTGGAGTACTATGGTAGCATGAACTGTTAGAGAAATCACAGCTGCTGGTCTTCACTGCTTGTCTAGACAAAAATTAGGTCTTAGGTACATTCTTGATGGCAACCAGAGGCTTCAGGACAGGTACTGAAATGTGGATTTCACATGCCATGTTAGTTCTGCCAGCACGTGTTAAATAACCCTGTGTCCTCCATTCCTGTCCCCCCCCTCTATTCGTTTATCCTTCGTATGTTGAAATTTCTACTATATTGGCATTTTCTCCCTAAAGCTCTTGCTCCAGAGAGCTGAAACTAAAACATGGAGCAACAGTGGCTATTGTAGCTATCAAGCTATTTTGACAACAAAACCAGAATCCTATATATCAAATACTTGTGAATTAACATTCACTGTTTTTTGTTTTGTTTGCTTCACCTTCCAGTACGGTTGTCAAGGGATAGGGCCTTTAGACCTGAGTCATCTTTTCTGATTTTCAAACAAATATTAAATCCTAGGTGTGTATAAGTCTTAATTTTATTTTTTTCTCCCCCCTCTCTTACTGTCTTTGCCTTTTGAAGCAATGCTTAGCTGATATCCCAGCAAAAGCAGCCTCCAGGTCCCAAGTACAGCACCTCAAGAAGCACACCAGCACTCTGTGAGACCACAGGCCACTCTTGCATCCTAATTTCTGCTGAGACAGTCAAGCCCATCAGCCTGCTAAAGAAGGAAAATTAAAGAATATGAGGCTCAGAATATGTGTCAGAAAGGTCCTACAAGTTAAAGGGTAAAGTATTAGGTGAAATGCCAGGTGAATTCCCATAATTCAGTTTTGCCCCTGCATTCCGGAGTGCTTCAGTTGTTCACTTCTCACCCTAACAGAGGAGGAATACATCCTGCAGTTCTTAACTACGCTCAAATCCAAACTTAGGAATAAGGAGAAAGGAAAAATATGCTGAAGAAAAGTGGCTGAGATGTAGAGAGCAGCAAGGAGGGTAAGAAGATGCTCTTATGTCTGTGCTGTCACTTCTGTCTCAATTACAGAAGGTACATCCCAAATAAAATCACGTACCCTCAGCTAACACTTCACTTAGGGAATAAGTGTCACCACCAGATGGGACTGGCAATCCTCCATCAACCCTGAGTCATTTTTCATTGGGTTTGGAGTGACACTGAATTTACATCACATTCATCTCAAAGAGGAGCCTCTGCCCTCCCAACTAATCCTCACCATTGCACAGAAGAAAACTCACAGGGGAAAAAAAAAGAGGAAGGTGAAAATACTATGGCCAAAATTTGTTGTAATAGAGTAATATTAAGCTTCTGATGGGGCACATTCTCTTACTTTATGAAGGAGTTTAATGATGTCTTTTAAGAGCAATAAATAAATGGGCCACTTGAAAGCATTCTCAAGTTAATGTTGCTTTTCTTCTCCTAAGTCTGCTAATTATGGCATTTTTCCATTAACTGAGAATGTAAAGTCCTCAAAACCAACACTGAGTCAGTTCTCTGAACTGCAGTAGCTCCTCAGAAGTGCAGCACTGTCAGAGTGTTCTCACTTTGCCGTGAACACACTGGCAAAGGGCAGGATTTCTGTGTCTGACTGTGAATTCCTTCCCTGACCAAATGTTTTCAGGAGTGACCAAGCCTCTGCCACCCATTTTCTGCTGAAAGGGATCAACCTGGGCATTTCAATTTCCACAAGAGCACTGCAAGTAGCACGTAACGGTATAAGAATGGATCATTAGCCAGCTGCCAGAGGTTATGGCTTGTTCTAGGTTTCATCTTACGAGTATTTGAAGCAGTAAAATTCAGAAGCAACTTATCTAAAGAAACTACACAGGCAAAGTAAACCACGTTATCTGTGTCAATCCCTAATGAGAAAAACTGCCCTGTACAATGACATTAAATATTTAAAGCCACCTCCCCATGATAAAATTGCATTAGGTCCGACGTATTACATGTCACTCCTGAGAGTTTGTCAGCAAAACTCAACAAACGGGTTTGCACTTTCTCGCCTATTCTTAGCCCTCTTGTTTATTTATTCTTACATGTACAAAGATGTCTACAAATCTGAACCCACTCTGTCAACCAGGCTTATATCTACAGGATACATGCAAAGCTAACTTCAAAATGAATTTTTAATCATTTCTTTTTAAGGCTGAGAACAGAATGGATCAAACATTGAATATGTTGTAATTTTCCAAGTTCTTCTAGGAGGTTTTTCGGCTCTGAAGCAAAGAAGTAAGATATTTCTCAGCCCTTAGTTTTTCATCTTCAAAAATATGAAATTCTCCTTGAGAGAAGAGTTGTTTTGCTACTGGGTTAAAAAAAAAATATGCCCCCACAAAACCAACCCAAGTGCAGCTATTTTCTCTTTTCAGAAATACAAAATATGATACACTAAAATCATTACTTTCAGCTGATCTTGAAGCAGCATATGGGCTGCCATTTTCATGTCAGGAATGGGGTGAAGCGACAGACCAGTTTCTCCTGATCTAGTTTATGTGCTTCCTTTACAAAACACAGTGACTACCAGAAGACATATTCGAGACTCTTGGTGATTTCTTGAAACCTTGACATTCCGGGTATGAGAAAATGGTCACCTTGCCTCCATCAGGTTAGGAACACACAATATAGAACAAGCAAATATCTCCTGACAATTCTTTTCCTGGCAGAGTGTGCAAGCCAGACTTTGTGTAGCCAAAACTTCCTGTTCTGGGGTGATATTTGGATTATAAGAATATGCACTAATAATAAATTATTTTTCATCTCCTTAGAGAAACAGCATAGCTCTGAAAGTACAAACAGACACAGAGTCAGCCACTTATGAATATTTAAATAAGATGTTACCTTGCTTGTTTATTTTATATTTTAATGTTAAATGATGTGCAAAGATATCCCTAATATAGCATAACTTAAAAAAATATATATTCTAAAGTAAACCAAAACAAACTTTAAATTGTGCCTGTGATAAGATTATTTCAGCTTACTCTCCCTTCAGGTTACTCAACCTGCCTTGTTTATATAAATCTAATTTTTATTTTCAATGTATTTAAATTATTTGCAATAGGATACTCTATTAGTTAAATTGTATTGAGTTTGAGGGGAGAAGAAGCTCTATTCTGGTATTTTATTTCTAAACAAACAAACAAACAAAAGAGTAAGAGAAACATGGGGCTTTTTCAACCTCCTGAGATTTCTGACAGATTATTTAATGTGTGGTTTTGGGGATTTTTTGTTTTGCTTGCTAACAAATACACAGAAGCACAGAAAAATATCCTACAGGAACAGCTGATTGAACTGGCCAGACACTGATGATAAAAATGAGTCTACCAATGGAAAATTGGTGAATTTGAAAATGAGGGATTATCAACATAGTAATTATGATTTCAAGCAAAAGAAACAAAGAACAATTTCCTCATGTCTTGGAATCCAGACGTTAAATATTTAGATAATATAGATTCAAATAAATGTTTCCAGTTTTACTGTCACCATAAAATTTCTGCTTTTTCAGTCTGAAAATACTTCACTGGAACTCGAATACAATAAGAAATGAGAAATTGAGGATTTTCTTAAGTTCCTCAAAGGGGAAACCATGATTTTGCTTAAGGAAGGAATCTCAGAGGTGAGATGGAAAAGACAAAGAAACACTTTGAAATAACCTATGGAATACAATCTGTTCAGAAAGACAAAGAAACACTTTGAAATAACCTATGGAATGCAATCAGTTCAGAAAGACACTCAGGACTGGAGTTAGGAAAGGACAGAGAACGAGACTAATAGCTCTGTCTATGCAAATTCAGATATCCAAGTTCTTTAATGTTAGAATTCCTTTTTCCAACCCCCCATGATGGATAGCAAATGTTAATTGTGGGATTTAATGAAAGAAACTGAAGCCCAGAGAGGAACTTTACATAACTGCTGATATTTAGATGCTCTAGACTCCTAGACAGAGGTAGCCCATTGCTTTCCAAAAGGCAGGAGAAAAGCGGGGCACGAGCTCCACAGCCCTGCTCTATACCCATTTTATACCGACTTTCCGAAGCAGCTCAAACATATTTGACATTAGTAAGGGAATATGCAGTGATGCTTTTCCCAGATTGAGATTTGACAACTTTGGCACGGGATGCCAAACCATTCCAGCAACAAAGAGCCCCTCAGGTCAATGCCTGGTGGCGAATCCTGTGGTGTGGTTGTCTGCTCTCTCTTCAGAAAGGCTTCACCATCTTCACGGGGACACTCACAGAACGGCCCTCAAATCAGCAGCAACCTTTCCCTTTCTAAAGAGGGCTGAAATATTCAAGCAAATCCCTGGGACTGGCGTCCCCCCAGACTGGGATTTATGACCTTTACAGGATTTCTAGTCCTAAAAGGGTTTGTGGGAATGTTGCTGAGCTCCTGCATCCAGCAATGCCTGTGGCAATGCTCTGCTGCTGAGGGACCTCTGAGATGGGGTTTGCCACAATGAACTGGGCTCCCAGCATTCCTGCAGGAAATAACTTCATTCCCATTACTGACACTGCCAGCACAGCTCTAGGAAATTATCCATTTTGGGAGTACAGCTGTGGGAGAGAAGAGCTGGAAGTACCCATCTCTAAAGGAAGCGGTGGATTGGTGTGCTCCTCACATTCCCTATCAGCAGCCAGCCTCTCTCTCCATGCCCAGTCTCCACTAGGGAAACCTGAGGGCTCAATTCATTGAACCCTTGGATCCCGTGCTGCTTTCACTCCTGCTGGCGTGTCTCTCATCACAGATGTACAGGAGTGAAAAGAAAACTACAGAAATTCCTAGTACTAGAACCAGAGGATCATAGAGAGTCACGCTTCTGTCACTGTCTGGTGGTAAAGCCCCTTGCCTTCTGGCCAAGACTCTCCACAGCATGAGGCAGTAAACAAGTCTGAATGTGGAGATGCTGATTCATGTATTCCCCACATATGTCTTTCCCCATCAAACTGAGCTCTGAACAAAACATCTGTGACAGAATTTTTGTTTCGAGAAGTGTGAAAGAACATAAAAAAGCAGTGATTTTTTATTGCCAATGTGTGAAGGAAACAGATCTCAAGCTCCTCTCTTTTCTGATAATATACTGCTATTCAGTGGTCTGAAATAATATGTGTATATTACCCAAGCCAGAACTTAAGTTTTGAGAGATCTGATGACACTGTTGATAAGTCAAGATTTTTATTCTCCCATATCTGGCTGACAGGTTCATCCAAGAAGCCTCTCCCCCTCCAGTGTTTGTTACTATCTAAGGAAATAAAAGGACTTGAAAAAAAAATTATGGTATTCTCATCTGAAATGTCTTTATAATGAGGCAGCAGAGGATGTGAGAAAATTTAAGATTTTTGCTAGTCTAGTCATTTATTTAAAATCAGTGGTGACAGGCCCAGTATGGTACAGAAAAAGATACCAATTAAATATTACTCATTTTTACTTGAGTTTTAAATGCTAAAGTTTCATAAAGTTTGCACAGCCACTCAGACAAAGAAGTAATAAAATCCTAGAGATGCTGGTCTACTGAGCAAGCCCTGCTAAAGTAACATTCTTCCCTTATTTGTCCTTATACTTCTTGCAGAACCGAGTGTCTTTGTGGGTGGGATGCTGAAAGTCTGATACCCTGGGTCTGTAATGAGTCTTGAAAGGTGTAACGATTTCTGTGGAATCATTGATTTTTGTTGTTGCTGCTGCTGCTGTTGTTTTTTTACCCCAAACTGAAAAGATTTTAACAGGTGGATTGTCAGATATACTTGTTTCATGAGAATGAGCAGCAATTAGGATGATTTCTGTACAGGTTAACTCCCTGACCCCTCCTGGAAGCAGAAGGAAAAGGAGGGGCCCTGTTGAGCTGTTGACAGCTTCCAAAACACCAGCTTGCACTCATACAAATTCCTTCATCAGCTCCACAAGAAGAATTCCTTCATTCCATGTGAATTGGAAGGCTTGGGAGCATGGCTAGAATACTTTGTGAACGTTTGCCGTGGCAATTCAGAGAGTCTGTACACGGCTTGGAAGGAGGAATCCTGCACATCTTTCTTGCCAAGTAATGGATAGGTTGGACTTGATGATCTCAAAGGTCTTTTTCAACCTAGGTAATTCTGTTTTATTTATTCATTCGTTCACCTTCCTGGTGCCTCCAACTTGGTGCAACATATAGCAAAAACACCCTGCTACCTGTCTCAGCACTAGATAGTGACCAATGACCCAGAATGTAATACCTGCCCCTTCAAACCCTGTGCATGGTGTACAGAGATGGATCTCCTCACCTTGGGCTCCTCTCTTTCAACTGCAAGGACACCACTGGAAAGCAGTGGCGTGCAGAATACTGGCCACTTGTCAAGGCTGATGAGAAACGCAGCTGACACAGCTGCAAAAAGCAGCAGCTGCCTCCTGGCTGTTTGGGAGGTGCAAGCAAGGCATAACCAGCACAACTGCAGGATCAGAGGCAGATTTTGCAATTCAAAACTTGTTGAATGCACGAGACAGAACAAGGGTCCAGCTGCTCTCGTTAGCTGCAGCGCTTTTTGGAGCAATCACAGAAATAATTCCTGTATTTACCTCCTCTGTTGTTCCGCTCGGACAGACCTGTGGGAAATGCTGTGTTTATTGTATTGCAGACTGATCTGTTGGGAAAATCAGATCTGCCCAGGCTTCAGCTGGACTGACATAAAGAATTGGAGACTATGAGCCCAAACAGAGCCCACTGAGGCCAAACAGGACTCTAACAGCACGTGGTTCTAGCACAGCTTTTAGCATATATCTTCTTTAAGTCCCACTATGAAGGCTTTCTCAATCCTGCATTTGGCTGAAACAGAGCCCTGCCTAAAGCTCTATCTTCAAATGGAAAAATTGTTTCTAAAGGATCACACTCTAAGTTCTTTTAATGAACTGTTTATCTCAGAAAAAGACCCTTGCTACTAAACTTTCAGAAAACTGAAACCATGGGGATAAAAATATTTCTTCTACATAATTCCAAATAAAACCTCTTAATGGGATAATGGCCAAAGAACTGCTATCTCGTTTCAGGAAGAACATTGAGGCTAACAACTGGCCCAGGAGGAGCAGAGTATACTGGTGTCTCAGGCTTTTCAGGAGCCCAGAGGAGAGCAGAATGAATGATTTCCTATGTGGATTTCTTGTGAACACATAGAAAAACAGATACCACTCTTCTCAAAGCTCTCCTTGAAGCCAGGCAGTAGAAGGTATGTTCTCCAAGCTTCTAGGCAATTACAATATTTCAATATGAAATTAAAAAAAAAAAAAAAGGAAAATTTGATTGAAATAAATAATATCTATATTTTTACTTAATCAATAAGTACCACAAGTGAAGCAAACTTTTCTGGTACACCTTCATCAGCTGAGGATTACTCATAAGGTCAAACATTTGCAAAGGAGGTTATTTTGAAACCTTGGATTACTGCAGAAGCATAGCCTTATCTAAATTAGTTCTCTCTCAGCCAATAAATTTCTCCACCCGTTTACATATTGATTTTTTCCCATCTTTTATTTATTTCAGCTTTGAAAAGAAAAAAAGTCTGTTAAGCAGCTAACAGGAAGTATGTGTTCAAAAAGGTTGGGTTTTTTTGCTGTCAAATATCTCTTGAGCTGGATCACCTTACGAATGTAAATTAAAAGGTTGAAAATGTTGTGACCCAGTGTAGAATCCTAATTTGACTTATACAACACATTTTCTCATTCAAAACACAGTGTATTATTTCTGTGTTGTAACACCCTGCTGATCTGGATCAGAACCCATTAGCTCTCAGCTCTCTCCTGGGATGCAGAAAAAGAATTGCCTAAAGGATCTTTATTCTATTTTTCTAGTCCATTCACTCTGCTTCCCTTTTTCTGAAACAAATAAAGCAGTGCAACATACACTTAGCAGCCCCACAGACATCCACAGTAAGTGTGAGAGTTAAAACAATAATCAACAGCAGCTTGTGAGATTTTACAGATGGATAATTAAACAGTCTATGTTTAATACTTGGTGTTCTCTCTGGCTTAAGATGGGGACAGATTTGCATTCCTGTGACATTCACGGCCAAACACTTAACCTCTGACACCACCATGGAACAGTTCTGCTTCTTGATGCTTCTCAGATGCTCCCAAATTACCTCTACTGATTTCACCTCGAGCATTTGATCTCATCCAAAGGTGTGGCTTTGCTGAGAGATCAACAGTGTTATACAATCAAATGAATATTCGGATAATACTCGGTCATTTATCAGCTTGTTTACAGCACTTTGTGATTAGGTTTTACTTCTGCTGAAGCTGTGGTGTCACAGAAGTTTTCAGAACAAAAAGTATTAGAGCATTTACTGTTCCTTGGAGACTCAGTTGAACCAGCTCTGGAGAACCAGTTGGGAGAGCTGTATCTGCCTGCAAGGACGAGGCAGACCATTCTTAGTGTGGCATCAATGCATGCTGGGCAAATTTCTGCTTAGAAGCAAGGGCAGAGTGAGCTGTGCAGCAACAGGAGTGCAGCCAACACCTCTGGTTCCTCAGAAAAGGCAAAACCCTCCAGCACAGCCATCTGCAAGGTCGTACTGTGGTCTCACTTCTCAGTGCATGAATTTAGGCAAAAGTACTGAAGGCCAGTACAGTGTGGTCCATAGCTGAGGCACAGAAATTTTAGTACATAAGTACATAAAAACAGTCAATTCCAAAAATAAGTGCATGAATACATAAAGAAAGGACAAAGTTTACCTAGGAACAGACACCTTCCAGAGGCTAGAAAGGGTACAGATACTATTCCAAAAAAACGATCCCACCCCAAATCTCACATAATGGCTGCTCTACAGTGTGTGTGCTGGTTTTGACTGACCTACTCAACACCAGTGTTTTGTCCAAACAGCCTGTCTTTGAGGACTTGCTCCCAACACAAGGCAGAGAGAAATGGAACAGATTCAGAGAAACAGATTAGCATAGAGACTTGCATTTAATTTAACCCACTGCTCCACTGGTTAGGCTCCGAGGCAAATTATATGGTTTTGTTTTCTCATATTCAATAAACATTTTCAACAACCTGTGTAGTTTTAGGACTTTGTAAATGGCTGCAAATGCATTAATCGTAAGCGAGACATATGAGAAACCCTTCCCGTTCTCTTCCACTACCTTGTGTACAAAAATTAGGACAAACTAGAATAACTTTATAGCCTGCAGGTGTCTTTTGGAAGCACAGAAAGTTTTCTAAAATTGACTTTACATTGTATCACTGATTGCAAGGCTGTGGCTAATAAGTTCTGCTACAGCTTTAATTCATTGGCCTGATAAGACTCATTGGCTGTCACAGAGCTCTGAAGTGCTGCTTCGAGGTGTTTTCTGGGTAGAGATTTCATTTTAGACAGGACAGGATCAAGGATCAAGAAACTTAGGTCAAAGCATTTAAGCCACTGAATAACAAAGTCAGAGCAGCAGCATCTTACACCTGCAATGAATATCATTATTGGCTACAGCAGAAAAAGTCAGCAAAGAGCTCTCTGAGCTGCGTTCCCTGTTGCATTAGGGAATTGGATCAGCCTGTGGTATCATACCTGCCTGTTAGGATAACTGAACTATCCAGCAGCAAGCTTGTTTTTGGACTAGTGCCCACTGCTCCAGCACATCACCCTTCTGCTCTGAGGGCTGAGTGCTCACTGTGCTTTGAGACAATGGCTTTTATTTCAAACTAGAGCATGCTGCAGGTCTGCTCCCAGCCTCCTGAGGTACCCTAGCTGACGGCTTGGAACTCATTGCAAGTCTGAGCTCAATGCCATCCTTCAGAGCTGGGTGACCAAGTCATTGCAGTAATTTCCTGCCTTCTTTGTTGTGATTTGTTCCAGGCTTTCTTCTACCTTGAATGTATTCCCACCTCATCAGCTGCCTGGTTTGGCTCTCAGGGTCAACAATCTCTCTCTTGCTGAAAACAGGCATTTTATTTTGGGGCCATGAGTAACACCTGCAGCCCCCTTCTCTTTCCCATATATGTCACTGACAAAGTTTTTGCTTTAGCCACACTGGTGTCCAGATCAATGTGATGAAGTAATTATCACCTTCTTCTGACTTTTTGTGCTGCAGCTTAATTTCCTGGTTAGATTCTTCCGCATTGCTTTATCTCATAACTCCCGATTTCACTTCAGTGATTTCATAACCCTCTTGAACACACAGCTCTTTGCCTTGAAGGCTTTTTCTGTTGTTCCTAAAATAAACTCCAGATGACTTTTCTACCTGTAACTTGAGGACACTGCTAGTATTTAAATGCTTTGGAGTAGCTGTCATATTTCCAAAGCTTTTTTGAACTCAAGAGCCTTAATACAATGTGCACTGCCCTAGGTTTTTTAATCACTCCTCTGTTTCCCAACAGTGGTGCCACAGAGCCTCAGCTACTTAGCCCTACAATAACACAGCAATCCCAAAGAGTCCTCAAACATCCTTCTTAATCCTCTTAATTTGCTGTTCTTAACCCATGACTAAGGGAGGCACTTGACTGCATCCAGGCACATCCACCACTGCACAAGCTGAGGTGTTTCTGCAACAGGAATTTCCCTCCTCAGCTCCTTCAAAGTTTCTCTGCCATTTCCACACTGCCCTCCCAGCTCTGCTGCTGTCAGCCAGCCCATTTTCTGCTCAGTCCTCTCTTACAATGGCCCCTCAAATATTTTCCTCTTGTCCTAAAGTACTTTGCTCCTACCCCTGATCTGCCAGCTCACCAAATCCCCACATCCCACAGAGGCTGACCCTGCTTCCAGTCAGCCCTGTTTACGTGCTGCCTTAGTGGGGAGAGCAGGGCAGCCCCATCTCAAGGTCCTTTCCTCAGCTCTCTAGTGCAGGGTTTCCAATTCAATCATATTTATTTAAAGACTTATTTTTACCCCTCTGTTTTAATTCTCCTTAACTTGTATGGTTGTTGACAATTTTAGTGTAGTTTGCACCTGAAAACTACTTTACTTTCTTGCCCTAAGCAGTTTGAGTCCAGAAATGTCTGTTTCAGCCATGCTTCACCATCTTTCTTCCACCCCGGTACAAGCATTTTTTGTTTCTCCTAATTTGCATATGTCCTTCAATTTTGAAATTGCCATTAAAAGCTTTATTCCACCGTGGTTTTTGCCATCCTAGATACTCACTCTCAGGTTCTGCCCCAGAAGCTCCCATTTCTCCACTTTTCCCCACTTTCCTGTCCCTAACACGATTGGCACTGCAGTGCTGGATCATTAATCACATCCATTCCCTTTCCACTCTCACTAGTTTTGTCACCTCATTCCTTGTTGTCTACCATACCATCCTTTATTTCTGGTTTTTTTTTTTCCATTTGCTTGTGTATTGAAAAAAGAAACCTGGAAGGCATTAATGTTTCAGGCACAACTAATATAGAAGTCCCCTCTTACATCATCTCTCCTGATTGCTGTACTCAGGAGGTTAAATATGGGCTTCAGGTGGTAATAAAAGTAATACATAATTCAAAAATTCATCAGCGCTTTGCCGCTATTTTACATGCTCCTCTCTAAAACAGGTGTCCTAATTAGAATAAATTAAGCCTACTTATTTTTTTAATAATAAAGTGTATTTTTGACACTAATAGTAAAACTACTTGTTACAATTTTTTCTGTGACTCATTTTAAACATACACTTTATTGCCACTGCTATGGACAACGTTAATTGTGCCTTGCACTATATCTTCAACTCTCCTTGAAGCAGTGCAAGTGTTTAAGGAGGCTAGATTTTCTTTTTACCTTGCCTTCTATCTTCAAAAAAATTTAATAAGGTCACCTAAAAGAGACAAAGAGGTGTGTGTAACTCTCCTCTCTCACGCTTTTTGAAAGAGATGATTAAATTTCCTTTCCTTACTGCTATTTCTTCTACCACAAAATACATGCAAGTGTTGTATCTCTTTTCTACCTTGTCTCAAGAATAGAAGCTGTTACACATCTGCAGTAGAGCAAAAGAAACAAGAGACAGACGCAGAGGCCAAGATCCAAGGGGCCCTGTAGGCTGGGTAGCAGGAGTGGAGAGCCTTATGGTTAGCTGTTCAAATCATGATCAAAGCAATTATTACCAAAAAAAAAAAAAAAAGAGCATTTCATAGGAAATTGGTATCTGTAGATTGAGGAGAGATGTAAAACACAATTTCAGAAATCATATAGTGCTAAACCAAAAACTGCTGAGGAAACTTCCCATGATTTTTGAAGCTCTTGTTGAGATTTCTCTGCTCACATGAACGTTGAAAGAAAAACTGGAACATTAAGTATTTCTTCTGAAAAGTCTCCAGAGACTCCAGTTGAAAAAGGTTTATCTGTGCCTATTGCTACTGTATTTAGTAGTAAGCAGTGGACACACAAAAAAACCCACATAAACCTTACCTTTTGCAGATTTTGAGATTTCTGGAAACATATTTGTGATGACATTTCCTTCCTTTGAGGGCCACAGTCAGAACTGACAAAAGACAAAAAGAAAACAGTCAACTTTCTCAAACCAGTTTTCCTTTATAAATTCCCTCAATTTTCTGGGTGTGTTTCCTTTTAGCTCATGCTGACACACCTCGCTCTTCATGCTACTGGAAACTGCCTGTTGATAAAATCACCAAGTCAAGAAGATGGAGTAGGGACCCCTTTTGCATGAGCACAGTGTGTTTTATCTTCCAAAGCGAACTAAATCATTATTTTCTCACAGATTTTGTTGTTAATCCAAGTTATTTGCAGAAATATAGACATCAGTGGAAAAGCAAGTTACACAATTTTTGGATAAGGACTTAAAAGAAATGTTCCAAAGGCGTCAGATCCATTACTTGGAAAATACCTAGGCCAGATTAGAGATTTTTCATCTAAATTATTTTTCAAAGATAAGTTGAGTTTTGACTGAACTCAATGAGCAGAACTGCAGAAATATTTGATACCAGTTCAAAATTCATCAGTGGTTTAATTACTTAGTAAAAATATGGAAGGGCTTCCTGGTTTATTCAAGAAATACTGTCTGCAGGGATGAAGAAAAAAAGAATTGTCATTTTCCATTCTAACAACTGGGAAAACCTGTGAAAGGTTAGAGATATTTCATCTTCATTTTGTATATATCCAAGCAAGCTGAACGAAATTAATTTACATAGGAGAGAAACTGTTTTGGTCCTAGGATGGTATCCCAAAAGACATTTTAATATAAAAAGGAATACATTAGGTATATCAAATGATTTTATTCTTTCTTGAAAGATGATGTGGGTATTGCCAGGAGTCTATACCCCATTAAAAAATAGCAGCAAAAGCATTAGTGATTGTCTGCATATAACAACATTTTACCATATCAGCCCTTTGCAGAGATTCAAACAAGTATTCATGTAATTGTCTTTTTGCCCTTGTGTCAGAAATAGTCAAAATTTTGCTCAGCCTTTCCCAGCTCTTATTTTAATGCATTATGCAGCTTCTCCAGGAACAGAATGGTAGTTCAGCTCTGACAGCGTGAGTTCACACTGCAGGAAGGCTTCTGTGCCAGGGCTGCCTCAGCCACAATGCAGCATTTTCCTCCCTGAAGACCTCATATCTGCGAGCACAAATTGGATAGATAAACTCCTCACCATGGCCATGGCAGAAGTTAGAAACGCCTGACAAGGACGGATTCCCTGCCACAACACACACAGAGCCCAGCCTGTCACGGCTGTTTTGTCACTTGGAAATCTTTGGTACAGGGAACAGTCTGTATCTGACACTTCCCCAGGAAAGACAGACCTGGTTTCATTCCATCCAGGTTTTACATCTGGAGCAGCAATGTTTGATTTATACCACAAAATGTCCTGCAAGTGACAGAATAAGAGTGAAGCAGCTTTCATTGGCACAGTGCTGAGTGTGGAAGGCAGCCACAGGCTGCTTTCTACCAGCAAGAGGACATATCTGGAAGGAAATGCAAGTGAGCATGGATCCTTTCTTAGGAAAGAATTTCATTCAGGATCTATGGGTTATCTATTTACACGAGAGCGTGTATTTCATAAACCAGTTTGTTGCTTTGTGACCAATTACTCTGGGATTTTTATTAGGGCTGTTTTATAAGTACTGCAAAAGGAAAATATTTTAGAATGGAATTGTACTCATCTCTTGCAGGAAATATTTTTATTTAGAAATATATCTTAACCTTTTCTACAGGGATTAGTTATAAAGCAAAAAATATTTTATGTACCTATTTAAATGTGGATCGATAAAACTTATTTTCATGGCCGTTGTGTTGATGCAGTAGTGACTGTTGAATTTGCCTCAATCTCTCTGCAATCCTTAACACTTAATTCAGAAAACTCCATCCTGCTGTAAAGTATAATGCTACAAGTTTGGGTTTTAAGCGGATGTAGACAATACAGTGAACCCAACACAGAGAAAGCTATACTCTGAATGCTGGATTTGTTTGATTTAAAATAAAATTATCAAATAAAAAAATGAAAGCACAATACTACAGCAGCATGTCAGAAATGCTCTATTTAGAAAAGGTACACCATTTCTCAAGCTGCTTTGTCTTATGTTGGCCTTATCGTTAGTAACCATTCCAAATCACTCTGTAAAACAGAACAAAAAATAAATTTGGTGTGGATGATGGGAATTTTTAATTCATTCAACTCTGCTTTACAAATTCACTGCTCAGCTTAGTGTCACAGCCTCCAAAGTAGCAGCAGAATGGGTTCTGATATCGAGCCTGCTCTGCGGCAGGCTTCTGAAGCTGCTGGGAAAAGCGTGTGTTGGGAGGAGATTTGCCAAGCCCCATGGAAATGCTCATCTCTGTCTCCCACTGTGAGAGAGCAACTTGTGGATCAGAATCCGTGAAGTTTAGAACTTTGATAAATGAATCAGTCCAGTTAGCCACAAATGGAGCTCCCAGAACTGAGAAACATCAGAGTTAAGTTTGCACAAAATTATCGCTGCCTTCTGGGGAGGTCCACGATAATTTGGCCTTTAATTAGTCCCAGTAATTGATTTTCAGGACTTCTGTGGGACTCCACAACGGATTTAGCAGCCTCCAATGGCGGGATGAGCTGTTCAGCAGACTGTTAGCATCACTTTTTGGCTATATTCAGCCCCACCTCCTCCTCACTCCTGCAGACTCCCGCCACGCCATTCCCGTGGCTCACAGTGACACGGGCTGGGACGAGGGAGCGTCCCTGCAGCCACAACCACCACCCCCAGGCTGAATGGGACACTGTCACTCAGGCACCTTCACAAAAAACACTTGTGTTTCCTTTCTGAGGATAATACTCTAGTGCTGCCCCTTTAACCAAGAGATACAAGAAACAAGTGGAAAAACTGGGAAAATGCTGACTTTCTGACTGCCGTGGTTTTGCTTTGTGACCGGTGATGTTTTGCAAGAGCTTCCTTTTCACATTTCTCCTAAGAGCAGGAAACAAATAAATACCACAAATAAACTGTGACAAAAATCAAAAAACCTGCTCAGGGGGAGCTATTTGCTTAACACCACTCAGAAATCTACCTCCCTCCAGCCCTGCTCCTTCCTCCTCGAAGAGCTACACCTGCATTCTATTGCCAGGGAAAGACAGCAAAGCCACTAGAAACCAGCACCCCACACTACCTAAATACAGTAATTAAATAATCACATTTATAATGGAAACCCATAGCTTACTTTACCTTTAGCTCTCACCACATACATCAGTACAGCTCTGTTCAAAGGGAAGAAAAGTAAACTCTTGGTAAAAATACAAACATTGCAGCAGTGACGAAGCAGATGTCACAGCCAGGGTACTGTAAATTTTAGTTAAGTAATAAAGGTGAGTGATACTAAAAAAGAAAAGAAAAAAGACACCAATAATAGCATCAGCAAAGGCGAAACCAAGAGAAAAACCCCTGCAGCATCTCAACTTTCCTGTAAATGACTGTGCTAATAAAGGATGCTGAGAGCATAAAAGAAGAGGAAACAGAACACTCAGTCAGAAACATTTCTAGATATTCACTAATATGTTTGAAAAGTTTCCAGAAGATGCCAGGGGCTGTTGGAGCTGGGCAAATCTATCTGCACGTTTCTAGTGCAGAGACAGTCATGTTCATGGCAGATGTTTGTCAGTCACACTTTACATGCCCCAAAAGAGATATATTGCCCAAGTAAACAAAAAAAGTGCACTTAGGGCAACTCTTGGTCACATCTGGCTAAGAGCAGCTGGGTTGGAACAAAGGTAGACAAGTTCCCGTGTTATGTAAGAGGCATCAACCTCCCCTGAAACATTAAGATGGAAAATTTATTAAATTAATTGTGGTTTGGTTTCCTCTCTCTTCTCCTTGGAAAGATATTAATTCACTTATCAAGCGAGAACTGTCTTCAGGTTGGTTTAGGAATTTTTCCCTTCCTGATTTAGCCTAATGTAAGATGTAAGGACTGGATTATTAAAGGAAAATGAACATTTCATATGCCTACAAAGGTGACAAAGGAAAGAAAAAAGTAACAAAGGTATGAAGCTAAAACTGGGACAGAGAAAGCAGCCAGGTTAAAAATTAATTTGATTGTTACATTTCCTAAAAATTCAGAAAATAAGTTTTACTTAGCTGCTACTATTAAATTGAGAATGACAAGCAAGTGGTAGAATCAAAAATGCAAGTCCTAGTCCAATAGTTACAAACAGAGACTTCTGAGCATTGCACACACCAAGCCTCCAGTGCTGCAGCACATGAACACAGGGCTCTGGAGTCAGGAACGCCAGGGCAAGCAAGGGATGCTTGAGGTGTCCTGGACTGCTCTGTTTGCTGAAGAATTCATTACAGATGGGCTGAAACAGCCAGAAGCTTTATTACAAAGTATGAAGCTCTGGCAGTGCTGGCTGGGCTAAACCAACCTTTCCCCCTTTGACAGCCAAAGGTCGAGAAATAATTCAAAGTTCCTACCCCAACTCCTCTCTCAGGCTTGTATATGAAAAATCTAGGACTGGGGGAGGAATAGGGGTGATTTTTTACCATCTCCCAGCTTCCTAGTATAACTGAATTCCTTCTGTCCCACTTAAGAGAGGAATGGGATAGTTGTCTTCATGTAATTGGTCTAATTGCAGAAGGTCCCCATCTCAAATGTAAAGCGGCTCTAAGACGGGTCATACCTTTGCATATTCTGAAGATTTAGATTGGAAACGAGTGCAAAAAATCAATTTCTCTAACTAGAAGACTGACAGTAGATGAGGGGGTCAGAAGACTGGTCAGAGAGGGTTCAGGGAACGCCTCGAGGATTGCTTTAACTGACAGATGTATTCGGTTATGAAAATGCACAATTTGCTTTTACTGACACACAGTTGTCTTTTGTTGCTGTAAACAGCTACTTACAAAGAGGCTGAATACAGCAGATGCACTTGTTAGTATTTGTTAATTAAATGCCTGCAGTCACTTCATTTACCACATTTAAAAGTTTAGAAACACAAAGGCAAAACATAAAACTGATGGACAAGGCTAAGTCAGAGAACTGAAATCATAAAGTACAACTGAAACCAAGACTTCAACCTTTACTGCTCAAGAGCTGCTTCAGGTTGTGGCCAGAACCAAGAAACCAGAGTGCCCTCTAACAGAGGGATGTGAGCCAGGGATTTCAAAAATCCCCACAAAATGCCTCCTTTCTTCCTTAGACTTGCCATCAGCTGCTTCCTTCCTCCTACACTCATCTGCAAATCTCATCCCCTTATGACAAAGAGGAGAACAGAAATCTGTGCTTGTATTTTGCCTTTGGCTGGAATGAGAAAAACTCTTGATAGCAGAAATCCCCTAATTTTTAATCATTATAATTCATAATTATTATGGCCACATGCTAATGTATCCCTAAACATCCAAATGAAAGAGAAATTATTTGAAAAAGACTGGAAGGCAGATGCCACCAGCCTAGCAGGTCAATGAAATCAGCTAGTAATTAAAGTTTTCTAAAGAACTCATTCTTTTTGATTTCTTTTCAGCAACTTGAAAAGACAACACAGAGGGGGACCTTCCTTTAAATGCAATGATATTCGTCAAATCCGTTTGTAAATATTAGTTCAGTTAAAGCAAGACATGAGATATAAAACGTAATTAAGTTCTGTATAGATTTCACTTTCATGGAAGACTAAGAACAGCAAGGAAGAAATGATGTTATTCTGTTTCTAGAGCTCATAGGAACCACTAATGATTTGAAAAGCCCACGACTCATCAGCTGCAATTAAAACAATTGCAATGACAGTGACCCCAGCAGAAGACAAAATATAATTGCATAGGCAGCAAACAATACAGAGAGCTGAAGCTGGAATGCAGATGCTACTGATTCATGGGATGCCTGACAGAATCATTCTCTTGCCAGTGTATCTGTGAGTACCTCCTGACACGGAGGTACAGCAAGGATGGCTGGCCAGGAAACCGCAACTCCAATGCACTGCACATCTCTGATGGAAGGTTTGACTTCTCTTTTGGAAAAAGACATCAGTGTAGGCTATTACTGGAGGGAAAGTAACACAGCCCAGAAGCACAGACCCTGCCAGCAGGTGAAGCACGTGCAGTGCACCACCGGCCCTGAGGTTTGGAACATCTCACATTTATTTGTTTATGTACTTATTATTTTTAGTAATAATGGGCAAGGACATGCTAGCTTCAACAGAACACCTTCCACCGGAAAGAAGAGCTTTGTACAATTGTCTTAATTGTAGCCCTGATGGGCAGCTACTTTGATTAACTGGGGAGATACGCAAAATTTTCAATATTAAAAAAAAAAACATTGGAATTTAAAAATCGTTTGTATGCTACCATCTGTCCACTATTCTCAGCAAAACCTCCTTTCCCATTTTCTCCCTCAAAGTCTTTGCTCTCAATACCATCATCTTGTGCAGGTTCATTGCCCCCCTCTTCACTTGCTGACTAATCACAGCACAGACTTTGATACTCCTAAGCATTACCTTTTTCATAGGTTGGACGAGTTATCTGCAACTGCATCATTCTCCTTTCCTCCTTCAGTCTCATGTTTGTAGCATCTTTTCTCAGAGCTCTGAGAGCATCACTGCTGCCTTCCCCAACAGTATATTTAGACCACATGGGCATTTTCTCTTTTCCAGCTAGGTCTCCAATGAAAATGATTGCTCTCTTTAACACCCAGAAAAGGCCAGAAAAGCCATACAAAATGGCTACAGTCCGTTTAGGGTGTTACTTATGAACAAAAAAAAAATCACCCAGTTAAACAGCTTTGTGCCCAAAAGAGCTTGAAAAAAACACATTCTAAAAGTCACTGTCCCTTGTATCTGGCTGCTAAGCTGCCAGCATAATCATCCCCTCAGCGATATCATTTAAAATGAGCCATGTTTGCAAAACCCTACTGTTTCAGCAAACTTGATTTATCCAACCAGAGCAAGTCAGCTGGCAGAGCCAGTCCTCCTTTGGGATGCAATATTGGGCAGCTCACAACTCAGAGAGGACCTGTGATCCAAAAGCCACTCTCCCTGATCCTCTCCTTCGTCCTCCAGCAGTAAGAGCTGAGCTCAGCTGAGCGTACCAGTTTGCAGGTAAACCTGACTTGATTAAAACATTCTCTTCGTTCCACATCTCCCTTCCTATTTACTTGCCATGTTTTCATAAGTGCCAGAGTGCACTGGCTTGTGCTGGAAGTGAAACTAATAGGCACATTTAAAGCATAAAATATGAGAAAATCTCTAATGTTCAAATTTTTTTTTGTTTTGTTTTCCTTCTCTGTTAAATTTGATACTTGTCTCTCTAGTTTGGCCTGAATAATCTTACTGCTGGTGGTAACCAAGGAAAGGGAAAAAACCCTAAGCTTGTATTAAAAATTCTAGACTGGAAATTAGGAAATAAATAAAATCCAATAGTCATACATTATGGACATCTGATATGAAAAATAGTAAGAGACAAATCATTTTCTGAGCATAGAACTAGACAATAAATCACAAGTAATACAAAGACTTCACCAAAAGACTTTCTGGGAAAGAAACAATGTATTTCTCCCTGTTGATATTTCTCGTGGTTTGGACCTTTGTTTGAATGTTGATCTTGCCATGTCAGACACTGTTAACACTGTGGTGAAAGCTGCTCAGGAAACAAATCTGGTTGCTACCTCATGAAAGGTTTCTTCCCTGACAACTTTCGAAATAATCTAATAGCTGGATGTCTAAAGGGGTATTTTAAAAAGGTGCTTCTAAAATCCTTACTCTCTAAAAGTTTTAAAATCTCAAACTCAAACAGAGAAACGGAAAGGTTTTCCTGGCACTTATAAACAATATTTTTCAACCAGGCCAAACTTTCTGTAAGCAGGAAGAGAGCAGATGAGTCAAACACCCATGAGATCCTCAATGGTCTTTGTTCTCCTAGTCTGTTTTATGCAGCAGATGTACAGATACTGGAGAGATGAGTGGCAAAAAAAAACCCTAAAAGAGATAATCTCACAGTTCCTCGATACCTCAAGGCAGCTATGAGAAGCCACAACTAACATCTACTTCCATAAATACTTTTTTGTTTACAGATAAGACCTGCAGTCAGTCAGCAGGAAGACAATCCCACTTTCAAGCCTGTGTTCTTTTCATCAGCAGCAAAGGAAAAGAAAAAAAAAAATCTTACAGTTAGGTTTGTCTTTACAAATCCAGGTCTCCATTTGGGAGACACATTCCAGTTCCTAACCAGATGGCTGGTGCTCTGGTGAAAGCTGAGAGGGGAACTGAGGGAAGGAGAAAGGGGATTTCACAAGAAGAGGAGGGATGTAACTGTGTCCATCCCCTGCCAGATGCTGTGCCGGAATTTGGCACTCTGCTGCTCAAGTTTAAAATTCTCCTTGCTTGGTGCTTAATGACACATCCTGGATATCCAGCATACAGAAAGATGAAAAAGTTCTGTTGGATTATAATGGTTACAAGGGAAAAATAAGACAGCTTGTAGCACACACACAGAGCAGGAAGGCCACTGATTCTTTACCAAGTCTTGATCAAGAAAGAAAAAAAACAAAAAAAAAACCCTAAAAGAACAAAGGAGAAAGACTCAGCTTCTTTGAAGTTGGCCATTTTGTTAGCTTTTGCCTGTAGCTGTATTTCCTAGTCAGGAATGACAACAGAAACTTTAGATAGTATTTATGTGCTTACTTGCAGGAAAAGCCTCCGTAGTTATTTGTACAATGAAAGAGATGTCGCCTTTAGATCCAATTAGATAAACTTATCCTATCAATGAATGGACCTTCTAAATGCACAATAAAAACAAAAAGGCTGATTATGGGGGTAGTATTTTAATAAAAACAAAAAGGCTGATTATGGGGGTAGTATTTTAATCCATGAAGGGAAAAACTGAACAAGGTTCCTAACTAGAAAGAAATGATATGTTTCTTGACCTTGGGTTAGGAAACACATGCATACACTTTTTTTTTTTTTTTTAACCTGTGGAGTCATCCTCCAGCTTTAAGGATTTATTGTGAGGGGAATTTTGGAGCAACTTGAGAAGGAAATGCAGTAGAGATTTCATTAAATTATGGTTCTAACTCAAATGTTCCTATTTATTTGAGTTGGCTTCAGATCAGGGTCTTAAACTGGAAAACACAGCGCTATGCACTGTGGAGCAGAGGAGAACTGTGCTCAGGGTACATAAAGAAGGGTGGTACAGGACTACTGAAATCTGCTGGCTTCTCCCTCTTCACTAAGGTGGGTGCTGCAGCTTGTTGCGGTGTGCGGGCAGGGTGTGTCTGTGCAGCGCCCTCCTGTCACACAGCCAGCACCTGTGCCAGTGCCAGCGCTCCCCGAGAGCTGCAGCTTTGCTACACAGGTGCACAGCATCCTTTCAGCCTGTGCCGAGCGTGCTGCCCGTACATCGCCCCTGTGGCACTTACCCTGCTCACCCGGGGGGCTCTGAGCAAGTCCCCGTCCTTTGGAACAGAGGACCAGCACTCTCTGTAACAGCTGAAGTGTTTCCAAAATGGTGCAAAAATGCCCTGCTTCTTTGTGAGCCCAGTGCAGGACCCAGGCAGAAATCACCTGATACCACCAAGAGACAGCCAGGCTCTCCTTAGTCGAGGCCAGCAAGAACAAAGCTTCTTCCTAGATCCTAATTAATCTCGTTTGATGGCTGGCACTGAAGTAGGCCAAACCAGTTGCCTCTGAAGGGGAATTTGGGCTAACTGCACGGGAGCAGATGAGCAGTTTTCTAGCACTAGGTGAGGTGATTCCTACCCCAGCCCCCAGTTTAACATCAGATCCCTCCTTCTTGCTATCGCTATCATGCTCTGCAACACTGTCATATATTTTTGCTACAGATGCCTCCTCCCTTCCCTCCTCCTCCTCTTTTTGTAAGAAGCTGCAGCGGTGTCCTAGAGTTCAAATGACCTTCAGTGCCTTGGACACATGCTCCCAAAACCAGCATTTATAATTCATCAGTTTGCCCTGCCCTAGCAGTACACCCAATTTCAACCAAAGCTGCCTTGCTCAAAACATCTATCAGCTCAGCACTGTATAAAAGAGGAGAAAAAAAACCCCTTCCTCCTGATACTCCAGGTAGAAAGTAGGTAAAGAATGAAAGCAGTGAGCACAGCACTGGTGTATTAAAACTCATAAAAGAGCAGACCTAGATGGCCCTGCTGCAGAGGCAATGTTGGCACAGGAAACTTTTGGTTTTCCCAAGGCAGACACATTAAATATGACAAGGAATATTGGCTTTTCTGTTTGACTTCAGAACAGCAAGAAACATACCCTGAATGTGAGCCAACTGCCTGGCACAATAGAACAGCTGGCTAAATTCTTTTGGCCTACAAAGCTTTTACATTAAAAATTCTACTTAAATTGAGGAAAATTTCATATCAGCAAAGAAAATTTTGTACACCACTAACATTTCCAGGGTTCATTTCACTTCTGTGCCCTGGTTCATGTTACAGTGACACTGGCATTAGCCGGAAAGGGAACACATAGGGCTGAGCCACTGCCCTGCTGGTGCTCCTTCAAGCACATTGGCACAGAAAGGATGCTGCCAGCCACGCTCCAGCACCACTGGCTGTGGATCAGCAGTGGGGCAGGGCACTACACAGATTCACTCTAAAAGCTCACATCCAGCAGAATCCTTAAGGCACAGCTCATTTAAAGCACTGGAGTAACTTTGCACAGCAGAGCTCAGCTCCAGAACAGAGCCTGCCCAGGTCTGGGTGACCACGGGGGAACATCTCATTCCCTTTGATGTCCAGGGAAGGGTGTGTCTGCAGCCCTGGTTTAGAAGACCCAATTTACAGTTAATACTGGTAAAAGATTTTTCTTCTTTTTCTTCTGCAGCATCTCCAGATGGTCACCCAGTGTTACAAAGGCTATGCATCCTGTACTTTGTGTCACTAACTTGGCCCTTCAAATCCTCCTTTTGTTCTGAGTTTTACAGCACATTCTGTAGCTGAAAACCCCACAAATATGGCCTCATTAAGCCGCATGGCTCACATTTCAGGGTAAATAATTACTATTATCCTCCTTTTAGAACCCAAGGACATAAAATTCACAGAAATAGTGAGACAGGCTGTAGAGCAAGTCATTGTGAGAGGCAAGACCACCACAGTGGTACTCCTCCCCCAGTCCCCACGCTCACATGGACAGATGTGACATACAACAGCCTGAGCACACGTGTGGCTCTGCACTGGGGCCCCGCTCTGGAGTCACTGGGGGGACATGAAATGTATGTTTATATACATTGCTTCTCCCACTGAACTCAGCTGCATCGCAAGTTCAGGCAGAAATGTACATTTTAACAAATGAGCACATGTGGCATTTTCACTGACTCAGAGAGCCAAAATTACTCCATCAATTCATTTCGTATTTGGCAAGCAAGATAAAGGTTTTCATTCCCCTAAACAGCCTCCCCAACACCCCCACTGCCTCCCAACACCCCTGCAGTTAATTCATCCTAAGAGCCTGGCTACTATCAGAGCTAAAAACTTCCTTTGGAAACCTACAACATTCTTAGCACACTTCAAATCCCGCCCACTCGACTGTAGCCTTGGCTGTGGACACAACCCTGCATTCATATCACACACACACACACACATTCCCTGTCAGCACTTCCGACCAAAAAAGGACCCGCAATGCAACAAGCAATAAAAATACCCTCTGAGTACTTTTCAGATTTTCTATTTGGTTACATAATCACAGTTATTGTTTCTACAGCTTTTCTCAAAAATATTTCATGTAATGTTAAATAATTATGAGAAAATCGTATTTTATTAGTACAAATTCATAATGATATTATGACTAACTAGAAATATTTGTCAAAGCAGTTGCCTTAAGAGAAAAAAAGAAAGAAAGACAATCTGTTACAACTACAGCATTTCAAAATGTTTGTTTTCTTAGCATTTTATTAGAAAAGCCAGATAAAGTAATTAATTTAATATATTTTTTAAATTAAGCATTTTCTTCAGAGTGATTTTTCAACAGAGGTTTATTTATTATACTAAGAAAAGCTGCAAGTATTTAATAGAAAATGTCTTAGCTGATGAAACATTTTCAGTCCATTGTTTCATATTTGGACAATTCAAGAAAATAATTTATGCAGATGTGCTTGCAGAACTCAGCACATGAAATGCAAATGAAAAGTGGGTTTAAGAATAGGTGGGAAATATTCCCCGGAATGGATGAAATGACCTAATGAAAGCCGGAAAATGAGCCATTAAGCCCCTAGTCTTTCCCACTGTATCTTTTTAGATTTGAGAAAATGTGCAGAACTTCCCTGATGGGTAGTAAAACCTTTCCATGATCTTTATTGCTCTGGCTGACGCCTGATGAATTCTGACTGAAACTCCCTGCTCAGTGTATCCTCTGCCTTTTCTCCCGTTCCGAACCGGCTGATTCTCGTGCCCCATCTATCACATGGCAATGCTTTGCTGGGCTCGAGGTTGCTAAGTCAGATGTCTAATTACTGTGTGCCACAATAAATAACAGAGGGGGCCTGGCCTCAAGGTGCCAGTTTCACTGTTAGCAGGAAGCTAAGGGATAAGGTAGGCAAAACAAAATATAATCCGAGCTCAGGTTCAATCCCCAGGCTGAGGTTTGATGGAATGTTTATTCAAGCAGCTGGAATAGCAAGCGCATGCATAAAAGGCAGTATTTGCCATTTATTGTAGCTGTCATTCCACACTGGCACAGTCCTGAACACAGAATACTGTACAAGCCTTTCAAGCCAAAGTTGGCCTCACATCCCTGTTTCCATGTATGATGCAAGAGGTGTGCACTGCCTCAAACATCTGACACATTTGCTTAAAAGGGTTGACCCGGACCAAGAAAATGCATTCACTGGAAATTGTTTTTTTGCTTGCCCTGGGCTTGATCCCTCCTCTGTTTGTATTTCCCATCTGTTTGTCTGCTACAGATGTAGCAGCCTTCGAGTCGTCTTTTTCAACCTGCTCCATTTTTCATGCTTTTGAGAAAAAGACATAGTGATAAAAGGTTTTCCTTTTCCCTTCTGCCAAGGCTTTACGAGAATCTGCTACCCGAGGGTTCAACACGCTGTGCTTTGGTGCAGTTACGGGAGCAGATCTCACCTCTGCAATGAACGTTAACCAAGAGCTGCAGTGTTACCCTCATTTCCCATTCATGAGTTCAGGTAACAGATTGAATAATACCCGTTTCCCTTTCTAGAAAGCAGATAAAAGCCACATGGACCGTTGCCACAGGCATGGTCTCAGACCCACCTTCTCCACAGGCTTTTACCTGGCACAGCTGCCAGCTGAGCGCCACTTGGGCAGCCAGGTGAGCACAGTGGCAGCTTAGCTGAAAAGGAAAGCAGGTGAAAGTGCAGAAGATTTAGAAAGAAGCAAAGACAGAAAATAAAGGGAAGAAGGAAAAAGAGTCCCCCTTCCCCTCTATGCCTCACAGCACACCCTGCCAACACAGAGTTGGGATCATCTTCTGGCCCCAGTGCTGCTGCTGGGCCGAGGGACCCTCACTCCCCTCCAACAGGTTCTGGAGTGGAGCTCAGCTTGGAAATGTGCTGTACCTTATCATCTCTCTACAGACATCTCTTTCAGAAAAATTAGGTGTTTCTTTAACACCCACAAGTGAGCTGTCTTAATTTAGTTTCCACATGATTACACATACTTTCCACTCCAAATACAAATTAAGTAATAAATAAATAAGAAACAACCCAGAACTGACAAACCCCTTCATTCCTCCTACTTCTCCATTTATTTTTCTGCTGGCATTTTGCACTATTGCCTTTAAATGGTTTGTCCATGGTGTGTTTTCAAATGCTACAAGCAGGAGCGGGCTTGAAAAACAAGAAAGTTGCACAGTTGGAAAGCTGAAGTGCAATTGGCATACCAATAAATGCCTTGATAGCAACTTCAATACAACCGCACCGATGTGTCTTGTTTGCAGAGCTTCTCTCTCTCATGCTCTCATTTTTTGAAAAACCTTAGGCCCTGCACAGAGCATGAACCAGGAGTGGCCCCCAGTGTTACAAAGGAGGTGGTTAAAAGGGCAAAGACGGTGCAAAGCAATTGCTGATGTTGGAGATACCTTGACTAGTATTCTGGACTATGATTCTGTCTAATCTTCTTAAAACAGGGTAAATATCACCTGCCAAATGAGTATTAAATACTGTGCTCCCAAGGGATTATCCCTACTGACTCCTTTCCTTTTTATTTGGATCAGAGAAATGGCATCAGGAGGGAAAAATCACAAGTTGTCTCATCACTCCACAACGAATGCAGAGGGGAAGAGTTATGTCTGCATTTCCAAAAGATGTGGTTTTATTACACAAGCACAGAAATCTCTGGGAAATATCTTAATTGCACAGACATTTGAGCCTGCGCCTCTGCCAGCTCTTATCCCAGTTCTGCTGCTCTTGGCAAAGACAGGAGAGGAGCTGTTCTTGTAGTTTGTCCTGGGGTAAGAGTTCCCCACCGCGCTGCTTCGAGCAGTTACAGGCAGCACAGAAAGTGCAGCCACTTTTCTGTACGTCTTCTGTAGCACAGCCCATAGCAGATGTCCACACTACCCCAGCAGCTTGTTCCCTGTCACACAGCTCAGCCTCTCAGAAAAATCACATCTGCTCTGGGTCAAGCAACATTGAGGTTACCAGGGGATGCTCTAGCATGATGTCCCCTCTCCACAGCTGGGTAAATATGAAAAAGGGATAAACCAGCTCCTTTTATTTCTTCATAACTCTACCTGGTATGATGCAGCTTTGGTGGCAGTGACAAATACATGAACTCTAACCAAGCATTCTTAGAGAGAAAACTAGAGAGGCAGCAATAGCATTCTTTTCTCACTTGGAAGGAGAAAACCAAGTCTAAAAGTTTGGACACAGATGCCCATCCCTTGCTGTAATCCAAGCCATAAATCCCTGGTCATGGATTCCTGTTGTCTGAACATTATCAGGTCAGCAAATGGAGCAGGCATGAGGAGATGGAAGATTCCCTAGGATGAGGTTTGGTACAGAGGAGTGTTGCAAGGAGTTGAAAATTTGGCACTGGTGCTTTTGAGTAATGTTATTTTCTTAAGCAAAGGAGAATGAGTGAGGAGGACTTATTCTGTTAAAGGAAGAAAAGAAGAAAAAAAGTCACTGAAAAGTATTTTATTCTGGGGGAGACAAAAAAAATAGGTTTTTGCTCTATGTGAGGTTGAGGTAGAGAAAAATTTAAACTGACCCGCAAATTTCCTGTTGTGTGACTGTATTTTTTAATTCTGACTTTTAATGTTCCAACTTTTCTTTAAAAAGTAGCATTTCAGGAAAAAAAAATCTTCAAGAAAGACCTTGAAACCATAGGCAATTTGATCAAGCCCACAAGGATAAAGCCTAGAGCTCGACTCTTGAGCCCTGGTGAAACTAGCTGAAGTGTTTAAAGCTGTTCCCACACCCTGCTGACCTCCCGCACGCCTGGAGAAAAGCAGCAGAAGCGAATGTGTGCAAACATCTCAGCCATTCCCACTCACAGGCTTTTTTACCAGTGTGATCTCACCTCTCTGGCCTAATTAGCCTGAAGAGTCAATGACAACATGCTTGCAATTATGCAGGAGCTGCTGCAGTCACTGCTGAGGTGCTGCATGTGCTCCTCTCTACTGACCCTGCTACTGCTGCCTTGGAGAGGCTGCCCTGGAGCAGAGGCTGGACAGAGTGAAAGGATAAAGGGCAGGGATTTATTGAAAGGCCTTCCCAGGGCACACCTTGGGCAGTGCAGGAGTCTCACAGAGACTACACCCAGGATGGACACAGTCACACGTTTTTGGGACAGATAGAAGTTCTGTCCATTTGCCTATCAGAGGTTAATTGTCCAATTACAGCTTCAGGTAGTGGAGGGCCATTCTCTCAGTTTGCTCCCCCCATCTCACTTTTGTTTCCATTTCTCGGGGCCTGAGACAGTGAGGTGTCCTTGCTTCTCAGGCCTAGAGAGGCATTGTTGTTTCTGATCAAACTGGGAAAAACAGTTGCTAACACTCTATATGGAGCTCAGAGTTACACACTAAAGAATTGCAGGATTACAAATATATGAAAATATAAAAACTAAAATCCTAAGGCATCACTACAGACTGGCAACTTCTTGCCACAGGGCAGGGAGAACACAGGGCTTGGTAGCAGACTGAGCTTCTTCAGGCAGATTCAGCACTCGGGTCTCTGCTCCTAGTCTGAACCACGAGTATGACAGATTGTAACACCAAGAGAAAAGACACGGGTTTCATCTGGAGGAGGAGGGGGAAATTTTGCAGAATGAAATTGCCTTTTGCCTTTTCCCAGATTTTCTGAGCACGGCAATCGTTCAGCTTTCTGAAGGGCACTGACCACTAATTGTTATTTGCTGGGAAGAGACAGAATCCTAGAGCATAACTGGAGTCTCTGAGCTCCTTCACTGCAAACGCTGCCCTTGTATTGCACTGACAGGACAAAGTGCATATGGGGGCCGAGTGCCTTCCTGCCTTATAAGCACCGCTACAAAGGCATGTAGACAAATCCTCCCTGTCCACCAAAAGTGGCAAATTCCACCCTGACCCAGTACACAGTCCCCTGCTCTCCCTGCTGGAGCAGGCTCTGCTTAGGCATTCAGCGAGGCAGGAGGCAAACGAGAGCATCTCTGCAGCCTGTTGGGGCTCAGCTGGGAGAGCACTCCAGGAGGGAAGGCCGGGATGCTCCGTAAGGCAGAAAGCCGAGATGTTCCGTAAGGCAGAAAGCCGGGATGCTCCGTAAGGCAGAAAGCCGGGATGTTCCGTAAGGCAGAAAGCCGGGATGTTCCGTAAGGCAGAAAGCCGGGATGTTCCGTAACCGTAAGGCAGAAAGCCGGGATGTTCCGTAAGGCAGAAAGCCGGGACGAGCCGTAACGGAAAGGCGAAAAGCCGGGATGTCCGGTAGGGCAGAAAGCGGGGAGGCCCCGAAGGGCGAAAGGCGGGGATGCTCCGTAAGGCAGAAAGCCGGGATGCTCCGAAGGCAGAAAGCCGGGATGTTCCGTAAGGCAGAAAGCCGGGATGGTCCGTAAGGCAGAAAGCCACTCTAACTCTGTGACATCAGGCAGCGAAAACTTAGGCGCTGCCTGGGTAGTTTTACTGGCTTTTCTAGAAGGGAATTTATGTAACCTGTACAGCTGTCTGAAGGATCAGAAATGTTGCTTAAATGACTTAATGATTGCTTGGCTAAGGGCTAAAGCTCCAAGCTTTTCTCGGAAGCAGGGCTGCCTGCCTGGATGCAGCACTGAAGTACGCACCTCGGTACTGGGCAGCTGCAGTAAACAGAACTCTTCTTTCCACACTTTATCAGCACAGAAGTGTTTCCTCTATTTTAAATCCACAGGTGCCTTTCAATTCCTTGCGGTTTGTACCTCTGTTAGCATTAGATCAATCTTTTTCTTTACAATAGACTTTTCAACAGTAACTCTACCTTCCGTAAGTTAAGGCTCAGAAAAACTGACAGATCAAGAGGTACTGTGCTGAGTGAATGCTGGAACCAACAGAAAAAAGGGCAGAAAATCTGTACCTGTACCTGTAATTAGATCTGAGGGAATAATGGTGGGGTTTTTTTTTCACTTTGGTGGATGAACATAAATTTTAAAAAAGGTTAGATCAAATGCAAATCACTTTATTTCTTTTAACTGTTGGAAGTATTAATTAAAAAAGACAGAAGCCTCTCACTGTACTATGAATTTGGTGATAGTCAATTTTCTGAAAGGTTTTGAGGTTTTTTCTTATTAGACCATCTTTTAAGTGAAATTCTAATACCTTATTGTAATTGGGAAACAATAAGTTCTGTGCAAAAATGTGGAAATGAGAAGTTCCTGCATTTCTGGAATACAATGCAATTTTGAAAATAGTAAGGTAAATTTTAAAGATATTTTTGCTTTTCCCTGCTCAATTTGGCCTAAATTCCTGCAGTTGTCACACAGCAGTTTTCCTTGGGTGAGCTGTAGCAGTAGGTTAGTTTCTCTCACTTTGCAGAGCTTTGAGCATGCCTTAAAGTAGTTCAGGGCCCACATTCTAACCTTGTCACAATTCTGACAAATCCTACTCTGTCCAAAATCAGTGGCTTTGATCCACTTCAAAATGAACTGCTCATTCCATGCTTTTTCAGCCCCATTACCCATAATCCCCATCCTGTGGAGGAGACACGATGAAAACCTAACCTCTTCTTTTCCAAGCTTTTTATTTTCTTGCTGGTTTCTCATTTTTTATGTTCCTTCTGCTTCTGACAGATCATTTCCAGAAGTTTTCTGGGTCCCTGCTGATGACCAGGATTTGTACCTCTCCCAGTTTCTGGCCCTGTTTTGCTCTGCTCTGGTGTAACTCATGTTTCCATTATTTGATTCAATCTGTGGTCTTGCCCCCAGCCTTTCACAGCTCACGTTTCCAGTCTCATGCGTGTTCTACTGCACTCCTACTGTTCATTCCCCCAAATTATAAACAATACTTTTAAAATTACAAAGGGGAAAACAGCATACATTATTCTGTAGAAAAACAAGGCAGGGCTTCCACATGGCATAAATCATAGTGCAGGACTTGTAAAACGTATCACCCTGTTCCCATCAACCAGTGTTTCTGTCTAGGAAGTATTATCCAAATGTAATTTGAGGAGGAACTGGCAAAAAATTTCCCCAGAATGAAAATCCCCAGGGAAGCTGCATCTCCAGTGAGGTTCTGGCCTCTTTACGGGGTGCTAAGAGGTTTTCCCTAAATAGTCCCACATCATTGGGTTCATATGGAAGGGAATCATCTCAATAAACCTTTCTTTCTTGCTGGCTGGTTAGGGGATTATCAAGTGCTTTTGTTTTTCCACAAAGAACTATTCCGAGTTTTCATCATGTGAACTATTCTATATGTAATCTGTTGTATTAATCAAGTCCCAGGTAAGTCAAAGCCCTAAGTCAGCCTAACAATCTGATTTCCCTAAAACAAGTGTCCATCATCATCCTTTATACAAGATAAGACTTCCATGCCTTGTCTTGCCATTTCAGAATTTTAGCTTTGTGCAACACAGCCATTTATCAGGCACATAAGTATTCCGTGCTCCCCGCTCTGCTTCTTTCAGGGCTCCAAGGGAACAGCACTTTGTTCCCTTTTTTCCCTCCTCTTTTTAAAAAAATTCATTCCTTTTTCTGGAGAAGTGTTAAGGGGCCTGAAATCCCTCCAAAAAAGGAAAAAAGAGAAGGGGAAAAAAGAATTTTTCTGGAATTTTTCCTCAAAGCTTTTAGTGATCACAAAATTGTCTCATTTTATCAAAAGTAACACAGCCTAAGAATGCTGGGGTTAAGGCCCAGAAGTCCCTGTGGAGGACTGCTTATCAAAAGGTACGAATATTAGCCTGACACCAAAAGAGGAGAGAGAAAAGGAAAAGAACATCAGGACTTGGGAAAATCAAATTGTGACACTCCATCAAGAGACCGCAGGTGTTCAAACCTCTTCCTCCAGGCTGTTATTTAAACAAAGCCCCAAACCCAAAAAGCTCCTAATTCAGAGACCTAATTAGCTTTATTCCAGAAGACATGAAGAAAAGAAAGCAAAAAAGCAGGGAACAGATTATTTTGATACTGCTAATCTGTTGAAAAGAAATCTCGAAGAAAGGGCCAGAAAGACAGAAAGTTCTCCATGGTAAAAATGCAGTTTTTAAGATTATTTCTGAAATACTCTGAATTCACTGAAAGGGATGGCTGTGGCTGCTGCTTTTGAAATTAAAGATACATCTGGTCATGATTCATAAGTACCTACATGCACATCACAGCACTGTTCTGCTTCGTGCACAGCCTGTCTTCTGGGGTAAACCACAAGGCAGACCACCTTCCTCCAGACTCCCAAGAAAGATGAGGAATGATGTAGCCATGTTACTAGTGGTGAAATAAAACCTAAATGATCAGCAGGAAGTTTCCCAACAAGTAGGTGGTATCCCAAAGATGTTACTGGAGTGATTGTTGTTCTAGCTATTAGGAATCTTAATGCTCATAGGAAAAACTCAGGTCAAATAAATCTTGACTATATCTCACATGAATCACTCAAACATGCTCAGGTGGCCTTTCATGCTCAAGCGCTGTTTTCCAGGATGATTTTATTCACTTCATAGCATTTGGTGTGAAACTTCATGCCACAGAGAATTTTTCCAAACAGCATTATTGTCACTTTGGGTTGACAACTCTGAAGCTTTCCTTTAAAAGGGGAGGAAAGCATTTCATGTAATAATAAAGGAAATAAAGCACTTCTATTTGAAGATAAGTGCAAATCAGTGACTATGTGGGTTATTAAAAAACATGCTATTTTCCGCAAACTTCTAGGAGGAACAAACCTCACATCAGCTTACTTTAAGTTTACTACTCAGCCTTTCTCCTGAATTAAACTGCAGCTATACTTGAACACACCTCTGCCCAGAACACCAGTTATAAGCAGCACTCAGGACTACAGGTATTCATACAGGGAAGTGCAATTCTACACAAGAATTCACAGTTCTTTCTTCACGTTTTAACAAGTTTCAGATCCACCCAAACCTGAATCCTCATTGAAATTTAGCTCAGCCATTGTAGTAATTTCTTCATGGTATTGACCTGAATATTGACCTAAACTGATTTACAAAAGATTTTCTTTATCCTTGGGCAAACTTGCATGTTTTGAAATCTGCAACAGACCCTGATGAGCCAGTATGGTTTTGGCCCAGCATTAGTAGAATATGAAATAAAAATTCCAAGTCTGTGGTCATCAGTAATTCACACAGCAGAAATACTTTTATCCATCCAGTTTTACTTATAAGCTGTACCTGAAGTCAGGCTTACGATGGCTGTGTTTAGTCAGCTGTCCCATAGGCATTGCTGGTGAGGGGACTGTGAGATTAGCAGAGCTTTAACGACATTTAAAAGTTTGCTGGGATCTCTAGGGCAGCAGTGCTGGCAGCCTTAGGCTGAGCACTCCCAGCAGTGCTGTTGGTTGCAGCGGGACAAGGCAGTGGGGTAGGTGTTCACTGGCATGAGCAGAGCTGATACGGTTGATATCATCTGGCCCTGGGTTATCTGGGCAATTACACTGGAGAGCTCTTCAACACAGCACTTCCATTTTTCCATAATCTCTCTTTGGACATTATTAACCTTTACATTTTTTACAGTAATTAGTTTTCAGTGTCCCATTTCCAACAGCGTATTTATAAATACACCAATGCTGCAAAATTTTGCTGCCAAAGAAGTGGACATTCTCTTCATCTGCATGGCATTCAGCCTGCACTATTTGTCACGTTAGAATACTGCAAACCTGAAATACATCTGTACTGGAAACAAACATGACGCACGCACGCAAATCAGCGAGGACACACAACGCGGACAATTGGTCATTCCTTGCCAGGGGAAGCACAACCTGCTGACAGCAGCATGCAGCTATGGCTGTTCCCACACTCATCAATACCCACCTCAGAGCTGCTGCATCACCTGGCGGGGCAAACAGTGCCAGGCAGGCAGAGGCCACAGCTGCCTTTCTTTGGAACCAGACTGAGACACGGAAGGACAAGCAGCTGCTGACATCACATATAGTCCAAAGCTAGCCCCGAAAGGAGCATGTGTGTATTTTTATAACCAGGTTCTACTGAGCAAAGGGAGATGGCTCAAATTCAGGACTAAAATTCTTTTAGAGCTTTTAACTCCTGGATTTGCAGCTTGACAGAGGTGGGGTGGGTGAGTATTTGGTCAAAGAAGATTTGGGGTTTTTTCCTTTTTCTAGAGCGGCTAGGAAAATGGGTTTAAAGAGGAACAGGAAACTGAGGGGATAAAGCAGCAATGCAAGCCTACCTGACAAAGATTTTCTCTGAACCTTCCTGCAAAGGACATCTTCCCGAAAGCACAAAGGATGATGGCAGATTTTGTGCTGGTGTGATGTATATAAGAGTAACATGAAGGACAAAGAGGTTTTTAAGTGTGTGGTCAAATATGCAGTGATCATCTGTCACTGAACAACAATACAACCTGATGGTAATTAGGCCATCAATGAAGTAATTACCTGCATTCACACCAAAAGGTGACTGGGTAGTGTGGTGAACCAAAGTACATTAATGCAAACGGAGGAGAAACAGAGATCCATTCATGTTAATACAAAAGGAGGAGAAACAGAGATCCATTCATGTCTCTGCCAGATAAATGCATTGCATAAAGCTATCTCTGTATCCTTTGGATGTGCTCTTGTAGGTGCATCAGCACTCCCAGTTTTTCGTGCCTGCATTTATCGATAGATACTAATCACTAAGCACAGGACACACACTTCAGTTTAGCATTCTCAAATGAGGTCTTCAAAGTAACTCATTTTTTTCTTATCTACCATATGATTAGAAGATTCCTTGCATTTTTCTTTGGGGTGATAGCAATATGTAATTGCTGCACTTAAGTGAAATCAAAGAGCAGCTTTTAAAAGTGAGTGTAGTGTACACATCTGACAAAACTGAAAAGAACATTACCTCAAGCCAAGCTGTTTGATTTCCCTTTTTCCTAGCTCACTTTGCTATAAGATGCTTCACCAACACCAGATTGTCCTTAACCAGAACATAAAGAGAAACAACCTTAAAATATTGCCAAGAATATTTGCCAGCTCAAAATCTACTCATCCATCTCCACTACCATAATGAAGATAACAAAGCAGGCTAATTGCACTTAATTCCTCTACCTAAGGCATAATACTTTGGCCAAGGAGACTGGTAATAATTTAACAAGCTGTAATAAAAATCAGAGTATCTATCCATATGCATCTGCTATAGGGGCCTCTACATTAATGAAGACTTAGCACTTTGTATTCTCACCACAAAAAAGTCCAAATATATGTGTGTTCTAAAAGTCCACAGTGTAAAGAGGAACATTTTATGTTCATAAAATCAGAACGAGAAGAGGAGAATTGATGAGTGCCATAGTTCATCTAAAGTATTATCTTTGTGAGTTTTCATGTATCGATTTTGGCAGAAATAGGATCAAACCTTGCTGTCACTTACAATGGTAAGAAAGTGTTTAGGTAATGCCTGATTAGGTTTTATTGTGTAAAACAAAATTGCCTGGTTATTCTGATGGTTATATCCTATCATAGCACACATCTAATAAAAAAGGGAATGAGTAATATAGCAATAAAGTAAGTTTTATCAGGTCATCATTTTGTCACTGAACCAGTGGTTTTTACAAAAACATCACTTACCCTGCAACATTCAGTAGCTGCTGGCTTGCATGGTCCCAGAGATAAAAAGACCTTGAGCAAGTCCGGTGGTAGTGTCACTATTATCTGTTTTGACCTTTTTTACAATTTTAGTCAATGAAACTAAACTATACTTATGTGAGATACACCGAAATCACATTTCAGTGATGTTCAGAAATCATTTCTGTAATTTAGATAGCTTGGGTTTGCTTTGGATGAGACTGGTAGCTCTGCACAAAGTACTGCTCCAAACCTTGCTTAAAGACAAAGAAACGCCGTGGTTTCTGTCACCCTCAGTTCAGATTTCCCCAGCAGTTTCAAAAGCCACAACACAGAGAGACTTGTTTGGACAGAACACAGATTTTGTGAGAAAATATGCATTAGAGAAATGCATGTCATTATGTCCAGTCATTACAGAGGAGCTCTGTCTCTGCCCTGGAGAGACAGAGAGAGGTTAGCAGTTCCCACTGGGTCTTCACTTCCCTGCCATGGCTCCCATTTCCCAATTCTCAGTGATATCCATAACCTGTCCTCATGGACAAACAGCCTGGAAAATGTGCTAGAGCACTGACTTAAAGAGGCACAAACTGAAAATGGTGGCCAAGATCTGGATTTTAAGTTCTCAGCTCTTCATATCAGTGGCACTGGCTTTAGCTTCAGTCCATAAGAGAGACAGGGAGTATTTTGGAAGCACCTGTGCCAAACAGATCCCAAACACAGATGTCTGAGTCTCAGAGTGGTGCTCAGTCACAACTTTAGCTCTAGGCCACAACTGTGCTAACAGCTCTGTATTAATGAAGGGAAACTTTCCCAAAGATTAGCACTGCACTTCATCTTCTTTAATAAAATATGTTCTAGAATTATTCATCTGGCACATCATAAAATATCTGGTTTCCTTTAATTCTTTTTTAAAATCTGAGAGCCGACAATGAGTCTGTGATTTGCAATTTCTCTCTCATTTCTGTAATCTGTGACTGAACAAATCCAAACTGGAAGAGGAAACCGTGTAAGGAAAACTAAGCAAATCCAAAAGAGACACCACCTCTGAGGCAATGGCAAAGAGATGAGAACAAGTAAATGAGTGAGGGGATGGACTAGTTTGTACAGCTGGTTTAACTTACAGAATCAGTCCCAGACATCTATGCACTGCTCCAGTGCCGCTTTTTCTGGGTCCCTTTGTTGTCACACTTGGGGGTGCAGACACATACATGGAAACAGCAAGTGTTCCTTACGCATCCAGAAACAGCCACTCCTGGAAAAGCACAGTTCCAGAGTGCCAAGATGCCCTTCCCAAACAGCTTAGTTGTTCAGTATTGGACTCATATTATACTTTTCATACTATAGTTTCTTCAAGAAGTAGAAAACAGGGAAAACAACAAGAAACCCAGGCTTTTGGAGATATCTCTTTAGCTATTATAAGTCTCAGAACTTCAGAACCAGGTTTTCTTTTGCAGTCACCCAGAGGACAATGCAACGATCTGTTCTATCACTTGCTTTTTCTCACCACTGTTCAATAACGTTCCCCCACAGTATCAAGAATTACCACTTTACACATGCTAATAGAGTAGCACCTGTGAAATGAAACACGCTTCTCCTGGCTGCCAGTTAGTAGCAACCAACAGGTTGAGTAGGACCAACAGAGCTGGGCCAGCCCAGAGGATTATGCTTTCCAGGAAAATGGGAGCTGCACTGCCCGGTTCCTGCAGGCACGCTCAGCCTTTCACCTCCATGCATAGTCCCTGCTAAGTGCCTGCTCCCTCCTGCCTGCCCCAGCTGCTTCCCCGTGCTCCAGGCTCCGGAGAGGCTCCTCATCACCTGGGCCATTTCCTGACCGCTGTGCCTCTCTCTGTAGCTAGAGTCAACAGGCTTTTACCAGCAGGACAGCTCAAGGGGCTGCAGAAACCCGCTTGCCATTCCTTCATGCTTGGTGCTACACTGACATCTTGTGGCCCTTAACCCTGGTGAGACTGTAAACAAGGCCAGCAGATTTCTGTGTGCTCCAGCAAGGATGCAGGAACATCAAATTTGGGAAAGCAGCACTGATTTCCCTCTCGGTTCCTATCTGTTTGAATTCGTGTTCCAATGCTTTGTGTGTCCCACTTGGTAACAAACTTTTGTGTTAAATATCTCCAATTAAACAATAATCAAGTCAAAAGTAGTAACAGATAGACTATAAAGCTAAACCAGAATTGCAGCAGGTGAACCCTTTCTGCAGATGGGAGCTACTTCTCAGTCTGAGGAGAAAGCAGAGTCTACAGATATCTATTGCTTTCATATTCTGTTAGCAGGCCCTGTCCTTGGTTTGATAAAGTTGAGGTTTTAAATTGCTGTAACTATCTACACATTACTTCAGCTGTTATTCAATAAATTTTCCAAGAATAAAACCATATGGGTGATATGGTACTATTTATCCACCATAATTAATGATCAATAGTAAGAACAGAAGCAAGAAAACCTGTTTGGAAACAATGCCAGTAGTTGTATCCACATATTAAAACTACCTGAAATTAAATCATATGCCTGTTAAGAGATAGGGCTGTCATGCTGTCATAATACACCCAAATGGAGATTTTCCCTTTCTTTGCCTTTATCCTTATGGGGAGTGGAGAAATAAAACCAGACACCACAGAGCTGGGCATAACTCCTTAACCCTAAACAGGTTTTTATACAGCTACAAACAAAATAGGAAAAGGCCTGGAGTTGAAATGCAGAATGGATGCTACAGCAAGTAAAAGGGATTTTAGTGTTGGAAAACATGAGAGACCACACTTCAATCCAGATTCAGTCCTCTGAGCACTCATCCACCTCAGCTAAAACAGGATCTCTGACGCTGCCGGGTAGGTCAATGCAGAAACATGTTCTTCTGTAGGATGACTGAAGTTTTTCCTTGGATGCACTGAGCTTTGGAGGCATTGATCTTTCCCGTCAGTAATTACTGTGTTATCTAACTAGCTAGATTAAAAGCTACGAGCTGAAGCGTTTCAGAGAAGCATCCAGAACTAAGGTCCCATGCCTTATTTATAAGCAGAGTACTGCAGCTAAAATAAATGGGATACAATATCACAGCTGAAATAAATGGGATACTGAATTTAGGGTAAGGGAGAGGATATTTACACACATAGTCAAATAGCTACATCCAAGTCAATCAATTTAATTTCATATTCCTATTACTATGCCAGGTAACATTCCTTATCTAGTAATTTATCAGTGTGTAGCATTAGACAGTTAGGTCACAGAAGCAATGTGGGAGACACACAAAGAGTCATAGGTGCTAAAAGGGCTTCCCTATATGGAAAATAAATGAAGATCTTACTGAAAAATCCAGCCTAAGGGATTCAACTTCTTTTCCTAGAAAAATACTGAAGAAATGAAAATGCTTTGCACATTCATCATTGGATCTGATGTACCCACTGGCAAAAGGGGACATTTTCCCCTCCTGCAGATGTCACTGGGTGCAGGAGGGTACAGATCCCTGCACAGGAGACTCCTGAGAGTGGGAGCAGGGGAAGAGGGTAGAGAGAGAGAGAGAACTGACGTGACTGGTGGGCTCCAACTCAGAGCAAGTCCATGACAGTGACAGAAGGTTAGATTAGATTGTTGAGCCTGGTCCACTTGCTATTGTAGACAACCATATAAATAAACTGTCGCATAAACCAGTCACATTCCTCCCCAAAAGCTATGTTTTGTCTCTACCAGGTCAGACTTCCATCCTTTATGGATCAGAACTGCTTCTCTGTTACAGCCTGTGTTTAGTCATAGGCACCACACCTGCTCTTGGCTTTTCTGCCAGCACACTCCTTTCACCCACACAGCTCTCGTCTTTCCTGATGTACTTATAGACCTTGTCCATATTGTCTCTCACCCTTCATTAGGCTCAAGTGAACAGACAAAGCCCTTCTAATCTCCTCTCATGAGGGCTGTCAATGCAGCAGTCTGTGCCTGTGGTGCTTCAGAGTCCTCTGGTTCACACTGTGGGTGCTAAGAGCTGCAGCCAGGATCCCTGACGTTCTGTCCAGTGGTGGCAACACATTCTCTGCACAGGCAACACCTCCCCACTCAGGCTAAGGCATCACTCACCCTTCCTAAGGGCTGTACAGGGCAGGCAAGCCCAGGAGGCCTCCTTTTCTTAAAGCTGCTTATTCTCACTCTCTGTTTCATCCTGATCCTGTTATTCCAGACCTCAAGATAACTCTGCATGCAGAAATGCCTTCTAAATAAATTTTTTTCCAGCATGTTCACTACTTGTCCTGGGCAGACCTTTTCTTCTTGCAGGTACAACAGCCTGTCACATCAGATCCCCCTTTGTCACAGGGAGCAGTGCAAACCTCTGTCACCACAGCAGTCCGGAAAGGCTTCCTGCTCCTGAGACACTGCACACCTAAGGCACGACTTCTTCCTGATGAGCGATGCTACCGCCAGCAAAAGCAGCTCAGGCAAAGAAAGCATCCTAAGTGATTGGGATATTGCAATGACAAAATCAGTGAGAACACGCTGGATTCAAGTGTTTGGGTTTGAGTCAAATATCCCATATCCCAAATTTCCATATCAAACAGAAAAACATGCTGTACTAATACTATTTTCTGGATTGAAAGCCATTTAAGCAATCAGAAATATGGGTAGTGATAAGTTGCCACACATCATATTAAAAGAAAAAGTGTCAAGGGCTTCCCACACAAAGCTATTCATCATTGTGTTTTAGTTTTGTAGCAGAAATGGCAGAAACGTCATTTGAATTTGTTCTAAAAACAACTAAGTTGAAGATTATTGTAATTAAAAGTATTTTCTAGGAGAAATCTTTCATTGGCAGACATATGAAATAAAAATTTGATCTAGTATAGCTTTTCTACCTATGATGTCTATGATAGCCAGAAATAAGGGAAAGAAAATAAAATGTCAGTAGATTGGAGTATTTTCAAGGGTGGAATTGGAACCCCTTCAACACCTCCAGAACTGGAAAGATGACTTCTTTTCCTTCACTTGTTCCGTGAGGTCAGTAGACTTTTGTGGAGCTAAAATACAAATGAATTCACTAGCAACTGAGCCTGGGATAAAGCTGGCAACTAGAACAAGACTCCAGATACACCAATGAATTCACTGTCATGCTGTCACACTCTGCTCCTTTTATATTACTCAGCAAACTCTGGCAAACTCCTCCACTGGATACAATCTTAACACAGAGAGAGTTTCCAGCAGGTTCTCGGCAGCCTGGAGCTGCCCTCTCCAATGACACTCAGCCACAGGGAATGCACGAGGAGGGTGCAAACCCACTCCTTATCCCAGGCTGGAAATCCTTGAAATGTGCCATCAGCAGACACGAGTTAGAACAAGCTCTCTTCTTGTTAGATAGGAGCTATAAGAAAACAGAGAATCTGAGAAGCAGATCTCACCCTGTTGGAGACATCCACTTCTCTTCTGCACTCCAGGAGAAAACCAGACTGTTTTTTTTAAGTAAAACTGGCAGGGTGCATACAAATGGCCCCAGTACTACACTAATTGAACAGGTTGTAGCAGGTGACAAAAGGATTGGCGGCAGAAGTTACAGAAAGAAAATAATTGGGCTCGATCTTCATGCCTAACATTAACTGCAATAGGGATTTAACAGCAGTTCTGCTCTTTAAAAAGCTGCTGGACTGACACACGTTGAGATGCTGTTATCTGACACCCATCAAGTCAACACAGCATAATCAGAGGCAAAGCCCACCCCAGTTAGTCCCCCTTGCCCTCCCACCACAGCCTGGCCCAGGGGAGGTGAGCAATGCAGAAAGCAGACGGCTCTGCCTCCCACACAGCCAGCCCTTGGCCTCCCTCTGACACATCCGTGGCGATGGGAGTCTGCCTGAAAATGTGAATTCTTGTCCCTGGGCCCGGATACTTGCAAAGAGAAAATATCATCCCGTTGTTTGAAACGAAGACGTAAAAAGAAAGACATGCATGAAAAAAAAGGCCAAATAGTGAATCCTAGCTCCCAAGGAAAAACATGGTGGACCTAGAGCCATTAGAATCTCCCAGGTGAAGACAAGCACTTCATTAGGAGGGACACACTCCCAGCATGGGCCACAGCCAGAAGCAGAATAAGAGAAGTCGGATTCCGGGACTTCAATGCTTTTCAGCTTTGTGACTGTCAGAAAAAGCCAGACTAGAAGAAGGGCCACAGCATGAGAATATTTTGAGTCACAGGGATGTCAGCACTATCTGAAGTGCTATTGCTTGCAAACCTATCCTCAGTGGCCTGTTGTGAATAATGAACAGAAACATCACTGAATGAACTCATTTGTCACATATGTTTAAATGCATCTCTCTATTATTTTGGAGGGAATTAAAAATATTTTGATGAGCACTGTGCCTGTTCAAAACCAGTTCAACGCAGGGAGAAACAAATTACTGCAAATAGCTCTTGTGACTGGAGTAGGATGCTTTGGAGAAGCCATCTGCATGGCTTCATCCCTCAAAAAAAAGCCTTAGCATTTCCTAGGGAAAAAAAAGTACAGCTGTGCATTCTTTTACCCTGCTCAGTGTGATGTTCTGTGGTACGGTTCCTGGATCAGGCATATGAACTCTCATGCTATGTCTTAACAATACAACTGATGCCTAAAATATCTTTTTTTCAGTGATCTATTTCTATAATATTTTCTTTTGAAATTTTCCCTATAAACTTATGTCCTGCAGAGATTTTCTTATATTTGCATTATTTTTTTAGCTTAATGGGAGCAAACTTCCATGAACATTTTTGGTAATGCATCCATATTATTCTTACTGCATATTGTTTAGTGATGTCAAATTGGATCCTTACAAAACACGGACCATTTTCTAGTCTAACCTTATTTATACTATTATAGCAAAACCAGTCATTTTAAATATAAGAAATCTCAGCTCTGAGATAAAACAGAGCCTCAGACTGAAATGGAATATCAGTCTTTTTACTGTGAATCATCATGATATTGGAAAGCTGATCCTAGAAAGGTGACTAGTAGCATTTCCAGCTTTCAAAAACTTCAAGTGATGTTGAGGCTGGTACAGTGGCCTCCCTGCAGTTATAAGATGATGTAACGAGGGTGAATGCTGTCTGCCAGCACTGTGTCCTGGGCAGCCCCCAGCCAGTGCCACAACATGCATCGTGCTCTGGGAAATACATGGTGAAGCAGCAGGCTGAATGGAGTTTAACAGACCACAGCTGTTTTCCTTCAGAGGAAAAACTTGTAGGCATTTTATTTTACATGGAGAAAGCCTTGAGAGCTTTCTTCTGACCTGCTCTGCTCCAGCCACAAGAGCTGCTTGGAGCAGCCCACCCCACTTGTGTTATAAACGCCACTGCACACCAGCATCCTCCCCTGTCCTGCTGAACAGCACGAAGGAACCTCTCAGTACCTGAGCAAGATGATCATGCCATTTCTTTTTCTTTCATTTATTTGTAATACCTGCTGGAACAAGGCTAACTCCATGCCTTTTGGCTGCTGCTCTTTCCTTCTCTTGAAGTCGAAATGGTCACACACTGGGTGCACTCATTGTCACAAAGTCATAAAACCTCCTTTTATCTTCCTTTAATTCAGATTAATTTGTTTTTTCTATTAATATTCCTACTATTTTGATTTCATATTCTAATTGTTCCCCAGCTCCCATAAAGATCCAAAGGCTGACTGAGCTGGAAGAGAAAATACTTCTCTTTCTGCTGCAGCTGGATCTGCCTCTGGGAAGGGTGGCACAAGCAGTCAGGCTCTACCACTGTGCCCGCTGTCTCTGCCATGGATATTCAACTACTACCCCTCTAGCTGGCAGCCTGGAACTCCTGAATAAACCAGAGCTAGCTAAAATAAGACAATACAACTTCTCACTCACCTGGTTCCTGGTTGAGTTAGTATTTAATGTTTATTCTAGCAGAAGTTTAACCAGGATAAAATTGGGTAGAGGACAAATGTCATCACGGAGGTTGCAAAGGATTTATTAGATCAAGCAATATTGATTTCTGCCACAGTCATTTTTTAATCAGAAAATAAGTTAGGAGATACTCTGAGCACCCTACATGGCTTTGTGTTTTTTGTGAGGATATTTTTTAACCTATAGTAAGGGCAGTTAATTTTCGTTTTTTGAAAAAGGGCGACCACTGCCCTGATCCACAGACTTTCATATTTCAAAGACCAGATTTAGCAGAAATATCCTTAGCATTACAACCGTACAAAACCACCAAGCACTTTGTTTACGGAGGAAATTCTAACCAAAGTAGAAAACTTTACAATTTTTTCCATTAATGTACAAACGTTTCCATTTTATTCTTTAAATTTTTTCCACTTACTTCTTTTTCATACAGTCAGCCTAAGAAACCACCTAACAATCACTCTAGACATTGTCTGAGACACAGTGACAAGGAGCTCAGGAGGTTCAGGTGGCTGTTGTACAAACACTTAAATCTGTGCTAATGACCAGAAACTCCCTGGGACGCAGCAGAAGGAAAGAGATGTTTTAGAACAGAATTGACTTCCATGAAAATACTTTAGGAGAGAGGACACAAGCCATGGAAGTTCTTATTTCTTTCTGGTGGCTCTTAAGTGAGACTTTGATGAGTCTGTGTTTGGTCACCTAAACCCAGCCCCTGTGGCACTAATCGAAGGCATGGACTGTGGGGAAGGAGAACTTGGGGAGTGCCAGGGGGGTTCTTAAGACTAAAAGACTACTCCTAGTTCCCAATGACTGCAGTGGAGGAGAAAATAATATTTACCTTCAAAAGAAAACTTTTCTATTGCCTGAATCTCATGTAGTCCTTTTCCCTGGTTTTCAAGCCAAAGTATAGATTTTCTAAGCTAAAATTAATTTCCCTGGCACTAGCTATTCAGTGACTTACTCTAGAGTATTTTAGGATTAATCACCACTGTTTTCACATGATGTCAATATTCTGCAACGGAATATGTATGAGGGCAGCTTGACTCTTCTAGAAGTAGCTGCTTTGACTCAGAAAGTCTTAACCAGAGAACTAAATTGTTTAAAAAAGGAGGAGGGGGGAATAAACCTTCTTTTAAAAGCTGCATAAGGTCATTAAAAAACTATATAGATTTTAACTTAGACAAGTTCCTAAAAGATCCATAAAGAAAATCAACCCATAGCAATTAATTTAATCTTTTGCTTCTCAAGTTATTAATTTAATGACAGCTATGGCACAAAAAATAAATTGTTCAAATCAGAATTGTACCTCAGCTGGCTGTATCCCTACCAATTAAACATGCAATGAGCTTAGTGTCTTGACTTCTGTCTCTTATTCTTGCACCTTTGAGCCCATAAACTAACAAGCAGCAAATTTAGAGGTGTGGATTTTCACCCCTTGAGCATACGACCTGCACGTTGTTTTCTAGCACCTATGCAGCCTGGGGCACACCATGTTATGCTGTCTTAGGAAAACAAAACCAAAAAAGAAATCAAAAAACCAATCAAACAAACAAGACCCCCTAAAGACCACCACCAACTTGCTTTTGAGTGACCAGCTTGAGAGCCAGGAAAAATATTAAGAATGTGCATAAATGCTTGAATGAATCAATGCACTCATCTCTGTTTTTCTGAGAGCTGGAGTACAGCCATCACCTTCCACAGCTAAAAATAGTGTCAGTAGGCAGCTCAGAACGATGCAAATCACCTTCTTCAGTTTTATTTAATATCTCCTGAGTGAGGGACAACTCATTCTTTTGAGAAGCTGTAGAAAATTAGTGGAATTATACCAGCACAGAGCAGATAAGAATCCAAGAAAATTACAAAGGATTAAGTATCATTAGTTTGAAAGAAAGCCACTTAAATGACTTTTTCCTCCAGCCTTTCTTACCCCTACAATTTTAAAGACATGAAAAAGTTCTCCTGGTCACTGACCATGAAACCTTTAACCCCATATTTCAGGATAATTTCTGTTTCCTCTTTAAAGCAGTGATTTCTATATAAATTCAGTGTGTTTGATTATACCCAAGGTCAGCAGCAAAGTCTAAAAAAGCTGTCAACATACTAATAAAATCCCCAAACTTTGCTTTCTCCTTTGTAATCACCAAGGGCTCATCTCCACATCCAGTCAGCAAGATAATTGAATAACATGGGTGAAAGAACACAGCCCTGCCAGACTTCTGGACTGACCTTGAACTCCTTGGTCAGCTCACCACGTACACCACCTCTCTGTGCAAGTCCCTGAAGAGCAAACTCTGAGTAAGCAGATCAATTTCCAGCCATCTTTCTCAAGCATTGCATAGAAAGATTCAACAATCTGAGCGATACAGTGCAGTAAAACTGGCCCAAAACAAAAAGAGTTGGAAGTCAATATTGATGTTAATTTTGTTGAATCTGAAGTACATCATCACCTAATGCCTGGACCTGCATCGTACTAAGTAGAAATGATTATATATATGTATTTGGTGTTTTTTTAAGATAATACAAGAGGTACATACCTCAGGCAATACGATTTTTTCTGTGACCCAGTTCCCAGATTTACTTTATATTTCTATGAAAGTATTATGGGCCTACAGAGCAAACATCATTATACTTTCATCCCCTTTACTCTGCCAAAATGGTGACTAATATAACTATTATGGACTCATTTATTAAGCAAGATTACACACAAGGTAGCTCATCATCCAGGAAGAAATTAGTGGCCAGTTGTTTTCACGTTACTGTGCATAGGGATGAGTCTATAGCTGTGGGTCATGCCAGCTTAAAACAAGGCAGGCTGAGGAATGTGGTGCTCTCTATTTCACCCTGAGTGCTCCTGAGACACCCCTACAATGGTTAATGTCAAGAACCAAAGGGTCAGTTTTCTTTGGAGAAAACAAAGCAACTTATCCCCAGTGCTTTTTTCATTTCTTTTTAATGGGAAATTGCATTATTTCCTACCATCAGCCAGCTCAAGATGCACAAGACTGTCTGTTGTCATTTGCTTCTGTTTGGGTTCCTCCCAGGACAGGGTGACAGCAAGGACTAGTAATCATGAGAACAGAAGCTTTATTATTTTTCAAAACACAACAGTCAGAGTTCAAAAGGCAGAAGGCACTTTTAAGACACCCAGGCATGATCTGCATGCTCCCCTTGAAAGCAAAATTTGTAATTAAAGCTGGCGTTTCTGAGCAGCCTGCTAGTGCTGGTCATCTTGCTAACAAACAAAGGGGACATGCTTTGTGACACCGGCACACAATCCGTGGGCAGAGCCGGTGCCGCTCCCGCGGGAAGCGCACGCGAGGGCGCGTGGGTCTGAGATGGCCTGGGGGAACCCAGCTGAGGGAGGGATGCTTGGGAAACAGAATGCTTATGTAGACACAGCAGAGAAACGGGAGATGAAGCAAGGGATGCAAGATCACTGCTTTTCTTTCCCACAAGCTTGTCCTGTCATTTTGCCTTACTCCCATTTCCTTCTATATAATGCAGAGGAGCAATATTTATTTCTTTTTAAAAAAATATTCTGAAAGTGAGAACTTGGAAAGCAAGATAACAAAAGAGTGACAGGATTGAATATTCGGTGCAAAACCTCTGGATGGGAGATAGAAAATAATTTGGTTCTCCAAAATGGTGTAAAAAAGAATTAAGTAGTAAAATGCATAGGATTGTTATGCAGGTCATTTTCTCGGATAGAAAGATGGAGCAAAACCAGCTCACTTTTCCTTTTTTCTTTTTTTTTTAATTTAAATAAGTTTTAAGTAGCATGGATATTATGGCTTTGGAGATCACAGACATATTTCAGGTCTCACGTTTTTATTACTCACACTGGGCTGCATGAAAAAGGATCTTGGGTAATCCAGTCACGTAAATTATTTCATGTTTTATTGAAAACCTCACCATCACCAGGAAAAGATCTTAAAACAGTCAAAAGGCATATACCATACAGAATCAAATTTATATACAGTTAATTGCTTTGAAGAAGGAAGAACAAGTCAAACCCACTGAGATTCAAAAGTGTGTTAGCCCTAAGTGTGTTAATCTGTTCCGCTTGGCTTCTCAACATGGGAAAGAGAATCAGCATCCACAATTCCAGTCCTCTTGGAGAGGCTTTTTAGAACTGATTCTAGCACTACACCTTGTTTCAAGCGTTTGTCTGCAAACAAGCAAGAGGAAAGCACCACTGCAATTAACAGAAGTCAGATAGGCTGAAAAGTGAGAATATCCCTGGTACAGGAGGTGCTTGCTAGAGCATTCTGGTGGCAGTTTGTAACATGCTGTGACTCGCTCACATCCATCTATCCCTTCTTATCTTCAAAGGGGAATAGAATAAAGGCAGGGCAGATGATGAGAAAATCCTCCTGTATTTGAAGAGAGATTTCTGCTAAGCATTTCTTACCAAGGCCACGTAACTAATTTATGCTAAATTAAAAAATAGATGAAAGCAAAAGAGAGAGAAGACATTTCTTAGTATGGAACGTTTGCTTGGAAAGAGACAATATGGTAAAGACGAGCATGAGGTTCTTCTGTCTTCAGTGAGGTCTCCAAATTGTTACTATGACTCAGGAACGATGGATAAGGTGGCAAACAAAAGCACTAATAATGAGTGTGGACTTGAAGGTAATCAGATTCCCCTTAAGAGCTTTCCCTGAAAAATCATTTTTACACCACCAGGTTTTGGGAGGCAAATCAAATCCCTAAACGGAAGAGAAAGGAAAATACAGCATTTTGAAAGGGATGACATACAGCATACCCAGGGAAGATAAACAGCAGAAAAACACAGGAACACGGATGAAAGAAAAAAAAAATCAGTGTTCTGATCTTAATGCAGATAATATTCCTGTGACAAGTACTTCTGAAAAAGAAGCGTCCAGCCAGGAGGGGTGCTCAGACACAAGTTCATCTACTGTCCCACCTGGTGAGCAGGAACAGGGAGCCAGCTCCCAGCAGCCCTGCCAGGCAGAGAAGGCAGAAATCACAGGGCTCCAGAGAGCAAACTCCTGTCTCTGTGCTCATAACCTATTAATCTGACAGAGATTCTGATTTAAACCCAACTCTGCTGAGAGCAATCCTCCACGGGTCCACTGGCATAAGGAGCCAGAGACAACTATACTTGTAGCATGGCATAGTATAAATTTTTAGAAGTTGTAATAAATAACAAACTCAGGAGATACAAATCAATGTAGTGAGGGGGAATTAACAGCTTTTCTAAAGACAAGCAGTGTCACAAAGATGTGTTGCACTTTGATTTTAAAGAGTCAGCATACATCAAGAAATAGCAGTGATTTTATACATCTACAATTTGAAAAAAGTCCTCCAACATGGAGCATTCCTGCTGCAAATAAGGGACAAAGCCCCTACACAGACAACTGCAAGTTATTATTCTGGACTTCTGAACAAGGTCGAGCATGATTATGCACTCAATTCTCATGCTGTCAAAGGGTTGATGCTTTTTGTCCAACTTGCTTTTCTTAGTTATTACCATTTCCCTAGAAAACCACATCCCTGAGGGACAAACCCATGTGAAGTAGTGGTGTACAGGAGAATCAAAATCCAGAAGATGCCTACATCAGCACACCACTCCTTCATTCTTTCACTCAAAGCTGGACTGCTTTCTGTGGCTGATTCTCAATTTCATTTTAAAAAAATCTTACCCAGTGTTACATCTCCTCTTGCCCCTGAAAGGCTCATTTCACCATTTATTAATGTCTTTCAAAAAGTTTTTCTGGCAGATCATCTCCCTGCTCTCTATGATAAAACTTGTACTAATTTCTCTTCCCCAGTGATGTTTATTTCCTCAAATATTTGCAGAACATTGCCAAGTCACCTTGCAATCAGTGTTTGGAGCATGCCTATCTCATCTGCAGCCCTTCTGCACACAGCCAGCCAGTTCTTCCAGCCTCCTTTATCATTTGCCTTGCTCATCTTGTCACTTAGTTTCTCTGACCTCTCCTTTCACTTTGTTTTATTAATTTTTCAGCACACCCCTGTGAGGTAAGTACAGATTTGCAGCCTCCCCACAGCGCAGTCACCGTGGGACCAGGGAGGAATTGATTCCCTTGGTCCCACACGAAGGGCAGGGATGTGCCTGGACAAGGCACCTCCTTCCAAGGGAATTAAAAGGTGCATTAGAGCACTCAGCAGCCCTTTGCACAGCACCTGTGCTCACATCCAGCTACCTCTTCGTGATACTTCGGTGCCTGAGTGACCACTGTGGGCATGGAAGGTTGGAATTCCTCCCAAAGCACTTCCCCCAGTGTGGGTTCAGGGCAGCCACGGTCCCAGCTGCTCCCCTGGGCTGTGGGCACTGGCCCAGGATGGGACACTGAGCTCATTCCCTTCCTTGCTTTGCTTTCTTTCCTATGTTCCTTGTGTTAGGTTGGGAGAGGTTATTGCACTTCCCCACATATACTTTTTCCTGAACAAAGGTATTATTTATGGTTGAGTGGAAGATAATGGAGTTTTCTGTCTGTGTGGGTATGGCATACCCACTGCAGTGATTTTCCATTTCATTCATATGCTCTGTAGCTTCCCTCCTAGTCCTGCAAGAAAATAAAACACATCTGTATTGATAGATACAGATATATCTGGGTTTTTGACAGACCTGGATGTTGCTGGGCTATATAAGATTACACTCATCCCAATTTATCAGAGTAGTGGTTACACATGCGTAGTGAGGAACTCTATTATCCTGTCTTTAATTTACTCTCAAGGAGTTCATCTCTCACAAAATCCATATCTGAGCCCCCTTTCTCAATTATTTTAGCCAGGGAGGGGAGAGGTCTTTATCTGATCTGATAACAGAGCTATTTGGCTCAGCCCAGCCATTAATCCATCTGACAGCTTTCCAATGAAAAAGCAGAATTTTCATCCCACACTCCAATTTATTTCATCATCTGCACTTTCCTTCTCCCAACCCTGGTTGGTGGTAATAATGAGAACCGTCTAGAAAAATATATAAATATGGCATGTATATAAATACAGATAAAGCAGGTGGCACAGGTGCGAGAAGAAGGGAATTCTGCCTTTACAAGAATTTTTAACTCAAACATTTACTTGCCTTATGGAAATTTAAACCAATCACCATAACTGAAAATATCCCAACACAAATTCCCATTTTTCTCAATAAACAGGCTTTTTATTTTGTTGTGAGTGGAGGGATTGTTTCCTTGGGGGAGGTTGATTTTGTTTTATTCTTGTTTTGTATAACTCCCTATCACAGCAGTTCTCTAGTCTTAATGAAAGATGCTGTATTGTAATTCCAAAATGAGATTTTACTCATTGTGATGACACTCTAAGTATCATGGGGAAAATCTGGAAAAGAGACAAGCCTGCAACACGGATGTTGAGCTCTCCTGTCTGACCTGCTGCTCTGCAATTATCCTTAGCTGACAGCATCTGACAAGGCTTAGAGTTGGACAAGCAGAAATCTCAGTGGAGAAGGGGTGTTCTTGGTTGTTTTTCTTTTTAAGTAAGAAAAACTGATATATAAGGCAGCTGCCAAAATAATTTACTTTTTACCCAGTATTAACAATATTCACGAAATATTTTTATTTAAAAAATGCCAAACTTGTTAAACATTTAGCCAAAATGTATTTTTAAATAGAAATGATTTTTTGAAATTAATTCCAAATTCTCTGTTTCTTTTCAAAACTTTGGAAACAGAAGATAATGCTTTTCAGGTTCAACAGAGCATCTCATTTCCAAAGTTAGAGTAATTCTACCAATAAACAGGCAATACTCAGTCAGATAGTCAGGCACTCTCACCGACTGCAACTTGGCCACCTGTATTTACAGATAGCAGTTCAGAAACATTTCAAATGAGGTCAGGAGAGGAAAAGAAAAAAGGATTTTGTCCCATAATGACATGCTGAGCAAAAGACAAATCAGAGTTTGTACTTTTCCTGCTTCTACATCTACATTTTAGCTCCAATGTCACTTAAAGATAATTTCCATACATAGAACTGAACATTTGCATTTTCATCAGGCTGCTTCAATTTCTTAGTTGAAAGTATGAAAATGGAAAACCTCTCAGCCGTGCTGGAGCATCTCCTCTAGGTTTTTGGGAATGCTCTATTTGCTGGTTAGATTTTTGGCCCTGCTGTAACTCCAGATGATGAGACCCCAGCGTGCAGTAGATGAGAAAATGGCATAAACCAACCATACTTTGAGACACCTCAGTGGCCATGCCTGAATATTTAAATAAACCACTCCTCTCTACCTCCTGCCAAAGCACCACTGCTGCCACTGGCACCTTCCCACCTTTACTGTCAATACAGTTCTCTAGAGGAGATATGGCTCATGATACCAGGCCAGAAACAGAAATGCAACTGTAAACTGTCAAACTTCCCAAACAGCCTGAATATTCTGTCACTGATGATATGCTTTAGTCATTGTACGTTTTCCAAGCCTTTTTATATTTGAGGTATCCTTTTCTGCTTCATGGCAGTTCTATAACAAAAAACCAAAAGCACCATGGATTGATTTTTTTTAAAAGATCCTCAACAATGATGTCTGTCTTCTCTCCACCACACTCTCAGCTGTTTGAACTGACAGTCTCTCAAGTCCTGCTGTGACTGAGCTGCCCTGAAAGTTTATCACACAATGTATACTGCTTCCTATGCAGAACTTAAAGTCTCTACAGGTCTAGAAATGAGGATGGACTGGTGTTTTATAAGAGAGGCTATCTATCAATCTATCAGCAATTTTGTAAAGGCAAACATTAATGAAGATGAAAAATAAAGACTCCTTTTCAATGATATCTCCTAGGCCCAGCAAACACTCCTAGCAAATTCTGGTCCCTTTCAAGTTCTTCTGCCCATGTCTCTCTCATATATAATGTTTCTTCTGCACCCCTTTACTGGGAAAAGAACAATTATTGATGTGCAAATAGAGAGACTTTCATTTGTTTATTTCTGCAAACACTGCCTAAGTGCATTTCAAACTGAAGGCAGCTCATGGAAATCATTGATGGCATAAAAATGGAACTAAAAGGATTTACATGGCCTGGATAAATTTTAAACTACTTTAAACATTTCCCTGAAGTAAATTTTCTTCCTTACATAGAGCAGTACTGAAAGAGGGAGACAAGAAAAAACAATTTAATTAACTATTCCAAGGAGTTTTCAGGACAAATTCTTAACTAGCTCTGAGATTTCCTACTTGTAACTCGACCCTCTGTCTGATTAAGCTTCTGTGGGTAAACGTTTACTTTTATGTAAAATCCATTGAAATCAAATGATGAAAATTTGCCTTAACAGTTTTTTCACAGCAGGACGTGCTTCTTGCCGCACCTGTTTGTTCCTTCTTGGCTTTGGCAGGATGTGATTTCTAGGAACTGAGCCTTGAACACCCTGCTCAGGAAAATGGGTGACTAGTAGCACCCCTGGATCATGAAAAGGAATGAAATGAAGACTTCTGAGAAAACTTCAGCCTGGCAGTGACTGATACAGTCAGGAAGGTTACGTCACTGCCTGGAGGTCTCACATTCCTGGCTCTGGCAAGGGCTGAGTGGGTTATCCCTCTATAATAGGCATTTTACCTACCAGCAGCATTAGTTTTTATTTTTCATAGTCCCCCAAACTGCTCCACAGTACTGAGGGAATTAAAAACAAAAAACAAAACCCCAACTATATAAATGCCAAGGCATTTGCAAGGCAAATATTTTAAAAGCAATTCAGGTGTTCAGAAATGTAAGTCTGTATGCAAAAGGGTTATAAACATTAATGGACTTTAAATGTGTTACTTATTTACAAAACACTTCCGCTTGACAAAGTTACTGCTTTCTTTCAAGACTTTGTTCATCAGGCACCTATGCCCTGCAACAAACATACTTTTTGATACACTCAGCTCAAATTAAAGATAGCACTATCTGTTATATAAATAGATTGCATAATAAGCAGGGATCGCAACTAATAGTCCATAACAGATTTTATCTTTAGTCGCTGAAGTATATCCCTAGTTTACAGAAGAAAATCTAACAAAGCGGTGGAGATTGTGCTGGTGCCAAAAGCAGACTGTCCTGCTGTGATGCCCCTCACTTTGCATCTCCACAAGGGCCAGAACAGCTGTGAGCTTTCGAAGCTCATGGCACACCCCATTTTCTTTCCACTCTGTGGCCTGGACCCTGCAGCACTAAACTCATATCTAACATAAATGCTGCACCTACTACTACAACTGCTTGCAAGTCCTGTCAAGTATAAAACCTAAAAGCAGGATTTTTTGTCTTTTTCCTAGTCTGAAAATTCTTTTTTCTTCTTGGAAACAATTTCCTTCAAAAACCACAACCACCCCCAAGGGGACTGTCTATTAGTTACCTCATTTTTGAGCTGCTGTATTACTCATCGCTCTTTTTTGCCTCCCCCCTCGCACTGTCTCCCCTTCCCATATCACGCACCATCAAATTTACAGAATGGAAACCATTTAAGACACCAAATTATTGCTGAAGGTGAACAGGACATGAAAGTCAAGTACCATGTACTGCCTGCCTTTTGGGATTCCTCACGAATCACATTCTGTATTTTACTCATCAAAATGTCATGCTCAGAAAGTTACATGGCTTGAAGAATAGGGGAAACAACAGAAAGGAGAAGGGAAGAAAAGGCTTGACCCTTGTGCTATTGCTCATGTTTGCCTATAAAAAAACTGGAAAAAGATTCCCAAGTCTGACAGCAATCACAGCCATCTTGACAGTGTCTAACGCATGAATAATGTGTTGTCAGCTCAAAAAAAAGCCCAAACCTGCTTGTCTCTGAAGGCCATTTTACAGCTGGCGTATATATCTGACATGAGGGAAAGAGAGATTGCATCATCTCAGATATATGACACTGGCTGGGCATGCAGCTGCTTGCTGGAGTGACTCCCATGATAAACACGCCACTTCTGCAGAAAATTGATGGCAGCCAGAATTGTCATTTCTCTAATTCATTCTTCCCAGTCACTTTGTCCTCCTGCTTCCAATGTGCTTTGTAGACTGAGACTCAACACATCTATTGATTTTCTTAGTGCATAAAGGTAAAAAATATTTCTAAAGTTTCTGACTGAACTGGGTCCACAATACCTTAGTACTTTGATTTTTTTCCATTTCAATAAAATGAATTAAAGTTGAGGAAAGAAAGATGGAGACATGGAAACTTTAGAGACAAAAGCCGGATTTTGATCAAATAAAGTACCTTTGAGAATAGTAAGTCCTGTTAACATGCAGTTTAATACTACTTGATTATAGCAGTATTTTGTTTGTTCTTGCCTTTAAATAGAAACATAACCCAGTCTGTACTTACAGATTTGTCCTCAGACGCTTGGGAGTAGTTAAAGTTTCTAACTATGTCCAAATATTACCCTCATAACTCATTAAAATACTTAAATCTTTACAAAATGAAGTGATTTTTTTCACTGGGTTATAGATAGTTTGGGTCAGTATAGCCCATTCTGGGCTATGAACATGTCAGAATATCTCCTTTGATTGCTTTCAAATGGAGTGACACTCTGTGCCTACCAGGGAAATGCATCTGCTTACTAATTTCTGTCTTTTCACTGCCCGCCCATGGTAACTACCCAATATATCTGATTGATTTAAGGTTGGTATTTAGGAAAAAAAAAAACCAACAACAAAAACCACATGTACAAAGCTTCCTCCTTTTTTTGTGCTTGTCTGCTAGATCAGTGGAGCTTTGATGCTCTGTTGACAACATTGCTGTGACTTCTGTGGCACAAAACAGATTTTGCAGAACCCCACTTTTGTGTTTCTGGCTTCCCTGCAGAAGGCAGCAGCACAGCTGGGAAGAGGAGAGGAGAGCTGGGCTGCTGCCTCCTCCCAAACCCCAGCCTGTCCTTGTGGCACTCTGTCCTAGCCGCAGCAGCAGCGTGGGGAGGGAGCAGGGACAGACTGCAGAGTGCCACACATTCAGCTCTGCAACCCTCCAGAGGCTGAGATGAAGTGCAGAGTAGCAGCTCTGCCCACAGGGGTGCCTCGTCGAGTCAAATCAGTGCAGGGCTCTGGGCTGGACCTCCACCAGTTACATAAAACACTGTCCATAGGACCTGCTGGCCACTGCTACAGAGCAAGGGCTGGATTAAGAGAGCTGACCACAGGTCCATTTCCTGCAGTGCTGTGGAGGGAAGAGGTGTAATGCATCCTTCTGATCGCTCCCTAGCTTTCCCCAAGTCATTGCCAGAGCAAAACCCTCCTCTTTGCTGCATGCTAATAGGGAAAGCACTGGATATAAATTGCCAGTGTGACACAAAGGATGTCCTTTTCACTCTCTTCTTCCCATTTTTCTTCCTGTGCTTGCCCCGCTTTCCTTTCCATGACAGTTACATCTGTCAAACCTGTCACATCTTGCATTTATTCATGCCAGATGCAAAAGCTAAAGCAGGTGCTACAGATGCTTCCTTGATTAGTGCAATGTGTTGATATTGTTTCTTGATATTTCACAAAGGAAAGAGAGAGAATGAAAGATAAAATGAGAACGGGAGAACAGTAGCAGCATTAGATGAGATAAATGGCTCTGGAGTACTTTGTTCTGCTATGATGGCTTCCATCAGACATGCCCAGCAAGGTAAAAGAGGCATTTTTTCAAACAGATGGTCTCAAAGTCTTTACAGCATTACAGCTCAGAGCAGCAGCATAGCTCACTGCCACACGCTGGGGAGGAGCTGTGCCACGAAGGAGACACACTCAATTTACCTGCCCTGACAGCATCTGAGAGCCTGCTCTGCTGAGGTGTTAAACTGCACCTTAGTAAAAGGCAGCTGCTAGGGGGACACAGCTGAGGGTGTGGACAACAAATAAAAGCCTTTCGTTAAGGCAATGAATTTGCATTCTGAGGATAGAGGAACAAACCACACAATCTCTGTGACAAGGTTTATGCCACAGCGCAGGTAGTGGACAATGTGACATTAGATCCAGCCACCTTCTCTTCCTAAAAATATGGTGGGGGCAGTCAGCATGTGATAGAAATTCACATTGCAGAAAATTGTTTGCATCCAAAGTTCTGCAAATAGTATATTGGTTGTGTGCTGCTGCCACACAGAGCCGGGCTGCCAGGCACTCGTGGGTACATATATTGCATTCGCTGGAGAGAAGACTTTAGTCAGCACAGGAGACTCATTTCCAGCTGTCTAGACAGACAGTAACTCTGAATTTGCAGCTTGCTGTAGGTCTGTCTGCTTCCCAAAAGATGGACTAAATACAGCCCAGGTTTCTGTTCACTGTATGTAAGATGGAGATAACAAATTAAAACATATCTTTGCCTTTCTCTTTCTTATCTACTAAACTTGTAGTGCTTTAGAAAGAAAAAGAAATGTATCATCAAAATGGAGTTTTATTTTAAATGGCCAAGTGGACTCCAGACTCTTTAGGTTCCTTTATCCAGAAGCAGAAATCAGTGCATCAGTTGGATATGATTTGGGTTGGCACAGCGCATCTTGAGACAGCAGATCAACTCTCCTGCACTAATGATTCTCTGATACCCTCAGCAGGCTTTGCTATCCAAAGATTTATTTTGCTTAAAGAAGAGGCTATACCTCTGTACCACTGCATCAGAAACAAGTGCTCAAATCAGGTTCACCCTGGGCCATGAAAATAGAAAAAAATACTTTCTCTGAAATTTGCCTAAATTGGCATGTTATTTTCCAGCTGCTGTCCCCTACTTGAGTGGAGCTGGCAGATTTATGCGTTCAGTACATATTCGCTTAAACTACTTCTACCTAATGATAAAGGAAAATATTAATTCATAAATAACCCTAGGCAGTGGCAGGCCTGAAATGTATACATTACTTACTTATATCTCTGTTCAGCAAGCTGAAAAACGACAGAATGCCCCAGCAGTGCAACCAGGCAGAGCATAAAGCGTTCAGCTGAGCAAGAAGAGAGGCCATGCTGTGCTCCTCGCCCGGGCTGCGCTGGCAGGTCCTGGGTATATTCCTGTTGCAGATTAACCTGGCTGCACGAGCTGCCGGTGCCTGAGTCAGCAAAACAAGGTGAGACACAGCCTCTAAGCACACCTGGCTGCACGGGGCTGCCACAGAGAACCTGGCAGGTCGTGCTTATCAGACACTGCTGGGTGTTGCTTCTCGCCCACCCACCACCTCAGATATTTCCTTTGCTCTCCTGCTGCAGGAGACAGAATATCTTATTTTCCATGGGGCAAGACATGCAGACGCTTTAATAGATCGATTTTTCTTATTCATCCTTATGAAGGTAAATCCCAGAGCTGCTGGGCTGGGCCACTTCCAAGTTTTGCAGTCAGGGATTTCCACAGAAAGAGCTGACAATGCAAATGGCTCCAGCAAAGGCGTTTTTCATAACCCTAGTGACCTTTTTATTTTGAGCAGATAACAGCTTTTATCTCTTTGCACCATTTGGTTATCATATTTTTATATTGCTGAGTGAACCTCTGATGCTGGGCAGAACAGGCATGAGAAATTCTTTCATATTCATCTGTAAAACACTTCCTTGCTGAGGCACAGCAGCCCAGCTATCCCAGGCTCAGGCACTCACATTAAGCACTTCACTCTCACACTGCAGTGTCTCCTTTTAGTCCATTACTGAACAAGTAGAGCATCTCTCCCGATTTAAAAAAAAAAAAGTTACACTTCAGTTGTGTTTCAATCACCACAGATTATTACATCTGCTAACCAAAACAGAGCCATGCTAGTTCATTTTCTGCTTAGTGAGTCCATCCTCATTTCAACTCCAGCCTGGCAAAGGTGAGAGTCTGAGAGAGAAAGGTTAGCAACAATCCTTTCTCTTACCTCACTCCTATTCAAACTAATTTCTTAAAAGAGACCAGCCTAGCAATTATTAGAGTTCATAACCGCTTTCTTAATTATCTACATAAAAATCAAAGCTCTGCAAAACACAGGAAGACTATGAATAAACTGCCTCATGTTTTCCAGAAACGTTTGCCTAATTATTAGTGGGTTTAAAATGTGATTACACATGAATAATAAAGAGAAAATGCCTTTGCATTTTTGCTTTTTCCCTATAGAGTACATGGGCAAGCCTCCACTAATCAGATATTCCCTTCAGCAGCAATGCAACCCATTATTTCTGAACTTTTGGTACTTTCATCCAGTAAGCTCTGGAGCAGGGTGACCAAGGAGACAATCAGTTTAAAGGTATTTGGATATTAATGAACTACAGATGTGCTGTTCAGTAAGCTGAGAATGATAGTGCCTTTAACTCTACATTCAGTTACTCTGCAGTGAACACCAGAGCTGGGAAACGGCAAGGAAGAAAATAGAAACGCAGGACAGAGTGTGCACTAATCTCTGGCATCAATACTTTGCATTTCTCTCTTCCAGGCAAAAGACCAGAATGCCTAGATGTAGAGTTTGGATCCTAAATGAAAGACTAATGGTCTCGCCTTGGTATTTCTCTGAGGTAACAGCCTCCCATCAGTACCTCCAATTTCTAGGCAGTAGCTCTAAAGATAAGGTCTCACGTACCCTAATCTCAGGATTACCCTGGCAGAGGGATGGATAAACAAAGGAAAACGAATAGCATGGCCGAAGGGTGTGTGGAGGCCAGAAACCTGCTCAGGGTGACAGAGAATTGCTAAAAGGGGCTGCGAGCAGGCTCTTGGTGCGAGGGGAGCCAGCAGCCCCCCAGGCTCCTGCGCCCCGGCTGCCGCAGAACCAGCCTGTGGCAGGCACACAGGGAAGCAAACGTGTCAAAGGAACAAGGGATTTGTCTTTACAAATAAGCTGTAGGCCTGCTGGTAGATAAAAACTAGCACTAAGAGATAAAAGAAGCAATGGGAAGGGTTCCACTGATTGATGAATGAAAAGAGAGATTTGTCTTTATCAGTAAACTGTAGGTCTGCTAATAAATGACATTGAATATCAAAAGATGAAAGAAACAATGAGCAGAACCATAAAATTCCAGAGGAATTAAAAAAAGGCAAGGGGGGTATACATTAGAAGGGAATTTTAGGAATTAGGCGTTCTGGGAAGTCTGTACCTCTCAAGTACCTCAGCCAACGGGGAAAGAGAGAGGGAAAATGCAGTCGGGAAATTAGGATAAAAAGGAGGCTGTGTCCTCCAAAAATCAGAGAGACCCCAGGGGAATGCCCCATGGCCTCTCCCTTTATTGGAATAAAATAACGGGACTCCTCTGTCTCCTTTTTGGACATAAACCTCTGGTGTTGGTGGATTAATTTTCCTGACACGCGCAAAGTGAGAGGTGTGTATGAAAGAGCTGAGGAAAGAATAGTTCTTCCTTTGAAAAGTCAGACTCCCCAGCTGCAGGAACAACGTTCAGCTGTTAAAATTTTCCCGGAAATCTTCCAAGAGATTTATCTTATAAAGTCACAGAAAGGCAGTGGGTGCCTCAAATTCAAGTGGAAGGAAAATATTTAACGAAATAATGACAAGGTTCAACTCATTGTTTCAGCTTGGATTTTGAGACATGCTGTCTTTTACCATTATTCATGTACCTTTTTCCTGACAGATGCTGGCAGCACTGCAATTATTTGTGCTGGTGCCAGCTTCTAGGCTGGCCCAGCACTCTAAGAAGATTGAGAGTGTGGCAGCTGTTCTGCTGACTGACCCTTCACAAACAGGAGAAGGGACAAAAGGTGGAGCCACACCACTTGACCAAGCTGCAAACTTTGCAAGTTTATATTCTCATTCTCCCTGCCTGCCTGAGCATGCCAACCCGAAACTGCTGGAAGCAACACTGCGAGCACGCTAAACGATGTTTGCAATTCATCTCTGACAAACACAAACATCCCATCACACCAGTGGAATCAAACTTTAATTTCACATTCAGATACCTTTTAAACCAGCCAGGTGGTTTGATGAGTTATTAACACTTCTGAGAAGACCAATCTTCTGTCAATAGCATCGATTTAACAGTAATGGCTTTTTAAAATATCACCTCTTTCCAAACTATCCTGTGGGGAATTTGTTCAGGCTGCAGAAAGGCAAGCAGGTAACGTGAAGTGCACCACTGCTGCTACAGGATTTGTACTGTTCCGTGTCTCTCGGACACCTGCGTTTACTAATTGATAAAGATTTGAGACCACACCGAAGTGCTTGTCTCTCTCCAGTTCACCTAGCAGCTAATAAATGTTTCCAGGATTCCATCCTTTCATTACTGAGTCAATTGAGGGGAAAATAGGTTTGCTCCTTGAGTCAAAACATCCCTGGAGAATTTGAGGTGCCGTTTGCATCTCCTTAAAGATTGAGTTCTTGCTGCATTTTTAAAAGAGGACTGCGAATGCCTCTTAGAGAAACTTCCCCAGACATTCATCCGCCTAAAGATAATGGTATGAGACGTGCAGAACAATTCTGAAATACAGTTCAGGAGAAAACCACAGTTCAGCTCGATTTGGGGGCAGAAACACCCTTCTAAAATTCAATGGAGAAACATCACTTTTATGTATTTCTGGTAAAAAAATTCTAGAAAATTTCTTAAAAGCAAATAAAGAGAGTTATCATATTTCCCTATGACTAATGTTTGTTGCTCTTTCTTCCAGAATCCCCAATCATTTTTGTTTGTTTCTCTTGGAACCAGTAGATTTTTCCATAACTATACAGACGTACCAATATTCTGAGGTAATTTACATCTGTTGCAGATACCTGATTAATCGTAATGATTTAGGGTTTAGTCCTTTTGTCTTTGTTTATGGTCTCACACATTACTGATCTGGAAACAGTCAGGTGTCTTCCATTCACTGATCACGTGTGAGTACGACTTCATATTTACATGGTGAATTCTCTGAAAATGAAAGTAGCTATTTACTCTGATCAGTTAAAAAAACACAGATTTTGGAGTTTCACGTCCAGGGACTGCAAAGCTGTTACTCTTCAGAATTGAGACTGGATGTCGTGTTACATCATTTGATCTGATTAGCTTTCCTCCCATGTCTTAGTGAGGAATTGCCACAGAAGGATATAGACCATAAAGTTTACCAAAAAATCAAAAGAAAAAAGACTATTAAAGAAACTGAAAGCATGCAGCTGATGCTTCACATTCTTCTTTTTTTCTAATTTTCAAAAGAGGAAGTTTTAGGATTGCTGCTTTCTTTGTGGATATTTTAACTCCTTAGCAAAAGAAATCACAGAGATTTCAGAAATAAAAAAGGGGAAAGCATGGACATTGTAAAGCAAAACTTACGTCCCTCTGGACTTCTGAGGGGAGGAAAACATAGAAGACAAAGATACTGATGTCTGAAACAGAGGAGCCAGAAGAAAAGTAGATGAATTTTGGTTTCACTGACCAGAACATGTACACGAGGTTGAAAAGGAAGAAGAAAAACTCAACAGACATACCAAGAGCCCTAGGAAGCAGAAAGATGAAGCGTGTAACCAGGATTATGTGATCTGGGAGGCACCAGGAAGTAAATCAATGGAAAATTGTAAAAATGAGAGTGCTGCCCTTGAATCAGATTTTTGGACACTGACAGAGATTTCCTCTAGCATGGAGCAAGGGAATTGCTAGGATCTTAATAAACAATTTTGGAGATACAAAACCTATTTTTTCCTATTAAAATAATCTTCTTGGGGCCTTTTGAGATTTCTACTTTGAACCCTATTAAAGTTTGAGAACTCTGATTCTTTTTTAAAGTCCTCCTCCCTTCTTCTCCTATCCATAAGGGAGAGGCTGAAAAGGTTTCTTAAAAATGAAGGAGGCAGGTAGAAACAGAGAGGTTTGCCCATAGGATATTATAGCATTCATGCATTCCTATGAAGAACTTCTTCTTGATTGTTTCTCCTCCTAAAAGTAGCAGTGGAAAAAAGATTTCACTAGAGATTACTAATTAAACTCAGTGTAGTATTTGCGGAAGTCTTTAATGTTCGTGCAAGCTGGGATGTCTAACAATGGTCTCAGTCAAGAGCAGCACAGGCAAGAGCTGGACTGTTTTCCTCCAGCTCTCTGAATCTATCTTTACTGATCATCCTTGCCTCAGGCTGCTCTTCTTGGGTCAGATCCAAAGCCTGTTCCAAACAGAAAGGTCCTCTAAATCTAATTATGCTTAGGAGGAAACTCCAGGCACTTCAGGCTTGCTTTGTGACACCCCCTCTCCTCCCATCACTAAAGTAGGAGATGCTTTGTTGCAACCATTGCTGTGCAATGAATGTCAGACTGGTTTTGTGATATACACTGATAGGGAATAAAATGAAGTACTCGCCTCCTTTTCACTAGGAAATTCAGCCAGGACAACTTGCTTCCTAATGGATATATGCCAAGGGCTGACAAAAGATGTGGATCAGAGTCAAGCATAAATTATTTCCATTGTTTGCTTTGCTACCTCAGAGGAGTGAGAAATCACCAAGAAATAGCACTCTGTCAAGCAGCCTATCTGCAAAAGCCAGGACTGCACTTTAACAAGCCCTGCTCCCAGGAGCTCGGGCTCTCGACAGCTGCTGCCACAAAAGTATTGACACCAGCTCACAGAAAGGTCCCTAAAACTTCTGCAAGAGAGATGAAACACTAAGTAGGCATGCAGAGAGAATCAGTCTTTCATTTTCAGCACAGAGTGAGCCGAAAGGAGCATATGAGCCAGCCAGTTTGAGGGAGCTCCCATTTCCTCTGCTCTTGGAAATAAAGGGCCTTTTTATAGGTGAGTACTAGCCAGCAACCACCTGACTCATTCTCCTGGACACCTAGGAAGCCATCAGCACCCACAGAATTTGATCCACCTCCCCCAGAAAGTCCTAATTACACCAGCCAGCCTGTTCCGTGCTTAGATACATGAGCAGAGGTAGCCCCAGAGCTGCCACAGACACCAAAGTACTTTGCTTCTCTTCTGCTGACACTTTCCAAAGTTTCCGTAAATAGATGGCAGTTGTGTGTTCCCAGGTAGATTTTCCAAGTCTTCCACCAAAATTTCTCTCCCAAAGATTTTAATTCCATTAACTGTTGGTTTCCAAAATCCTGTACCAGATTGCACTCTTATTCTCTGCCTGCTCATTTAAGGTTTCCAACACAGTACCTTTAATATGAAAATAGAACAGGTGAATGGCCCATGTATGCTACTTCCCTACATAGAAGCAACTCTAAAGCTATTTAAATCCTAAATTCTATGAAGAGAAGGAAAATTGCCTCTGTTTTTCACAGAGCTGTTTAACCAAACAATCGATTCTGCAGCCTTCAGAGAACAAGGAGACATGGCTGCAGTATTTCAGTCTGGAAAGCTTGCTGGTGCAGAAGAGGCTTTTTCCCTAGTTAACCTTCACAGAGAGGGTCAAACTACCAAAAAAAGAGAACGAACCAAAAACCCAGGCCCGAGGGCTCCCATTGTTATTAGTCATATCCATCTCATGCTGCTTTTCTATTCCCTTTCTCTAATAAAGCGGTACGATGCCTTCTGGCATGCTAGAGACCTCATGACTGTAGGGAAATCTATTTTCTTACTTCCTTCTGACAGAAAAGCCCTGTCTTCTGGGCAAAGATGCCCTCTCAGGCAGCAAAGCTACAAGACCCTGCTTTCCTCAGCCACCCGAGCGGCCACACAGCTGTAATTAGCATCCACTTGCACTAGAGAGGAGTAATCACACCCTGAGGCAAGAGGGGCGAAGGGTCTTGGCAGTGCTCTCGGACATCCCGTTGGCTGTTACCCACGTCCCGCAAAAACATCTTTTCCTATGAGTATGCTTTTGTTTCAGGTTTTGCACCACTCAGCACTAGATCTGGCAAGTGAAACTCCTGTTTGCAATAGCAAGCAATTAGCAGAGGCTGGGTCATTAGGTAAGGATGCTTGGCAGGGGGTTTTTTCCTGTAGTAGATGTTTCACTCTTAAACTAACGAGGCAGCTGTCAGCAATTACAGCCAAAGCCAGGCGACCCATCTAGTGTATACAGACTAATGAAAAAAAGTAACTAAGATGCTTTCAAGGGTGTCTAAAAGGCAAATCTCCATGAGGAAAGAGAATTGAACTGACAGGATGAAAGGTGTTAATTGTGGGAACGGCCACCATGGGTTGTGGTAACAAGCATGGTAACATATTTCTACATATCTGCTCTTCAGTTTCGCATCTGGGAGTTCCCAGAAGGAAGTTTAGGGGCAGAGTGGAGAAGATTTACTGATAGCTTCACTGACAGCAAAAGGAGAGTCAGTCCTTTAAGTCATTTTTACACACACAACTAGCTTGTTTCTATATCTAGACTATACTAAGCTCATACGTGACCTCAGATTTTCTCTTTCCTACAGTCTGGACACACAAGGTCCACACAGTGAGGAAAGCACGTTTAAAAGTGTTAATTTGCCATGGATTCACTGGGGAGTGAAGGAGCTGGCATCAGGGGGGATGCTGATGTCAGGAAAGAGAGATGTCTCCTATAATTCAAAAGTGGTTAAGGCCAACAAAAACAACTTCTAATTTTCTCTAACAGGGAATTACAAAAGCAAAGTTATAATCCACGTGCATAAAGGTCTCTTATTCAACAAGGCAGCTCACGTCCTCCTGCTCTCTGTGCTGGCTTCAATGCTGTAGGTAACTAAAGCAAACCCCACCCTGATGGCACGTGCCTGGAGAATATTTTCACACACACAATGAAACCCATCCACATGCATACATGTTTGAGCACAAAAGAATACATTTTTAACATAAAAAAAGTTTCAAAAGGATATCAGGGTCCCATTGTGCAGGAAATGAAAACATATGCCATTGCTTAGGTTCCATTCCTTATTTATCTGTGCGTTATGTCCTACCTAATCCTGCAGTGCCTGTTCCCATGTGAGTGATGGCTACTAAAATGAGGGAAGAAACAAAAGTATCGGGCAGAGCCATGCAGGCAGCCTTTGTGCAGCTCCAGTTGCCAGGGAGATGCTGTCCACTCTGTGTCCAAATGGGAACAGCTGTCTCATTTGCAAACTGACCTGCAGGCAGCAACAAGCATGCTGTGGCCAGTGGTGAAAAAATGAGCAAAACCAGGGAAAAATAATTATGAGCACAAATAAAAATGCAAAAATAACTCAACCCCCCACCTTGTTGCTAAAATAAAATACTTGAGCTATCAAGATACTTCTAATGTAAGCTAATGAAGGACATGGCTCCCTTTCATGGGTGTTAAAAAGTGCAGTTAGTACAATTTCTACCTTGTACATAAAAAAATGCCCATCCAAAGACTGCTACTGTCTTAGGATTTTAGCTTTTACATTCTCATCTATTTGTAATCCTGCAATTCTTTAGTGTGTAACTCTGAACTCCATATAGAGTGTTAGCTACTGCTTTTCCCATTTTGGTCAGACACAACAATTCCTCTCTAGCCCTGAGAGACAAGGACACCCCACTGTCTCAGGCCCCGAGAAATGGAAACAAAAGTGAGTTGGGGGGGAGCAAACTGAGAGAATCGGCCTGCACTGCCTGAAGCTGTAATTGGACAATTAACATCTGCTATGCAAATGGCCAAAACTTATATCTGTCCCAAAAACATGTGACTGTGTCCATCCTGGGCGCAGTCTCTGTGAGACTCCTGCACTGCCCAAGGTGTGCCCTGGGAAGGCCTTTCAATAAAGCCCTGCCCTTTATCCTTCCACTCTGTCTAGCCTCTGCTCCAGGTCAGCCTCTACAAGGCATCACTGCAGCTCAGTGACTTTTTGGAGGAGACTTATTAAAAAATTAAGGCCGTGTTTGAGAGTGACCTTGTGCAACAAGCTGCTGGACCTGTGCAGACACAAGACTGAATTCCTGCCCAGGGTTCCTCTGTGACAAAAGCAGGCGAGCCAGAGCTCCCATCACCCGGAGATGTTCACGCAGGTTATGGCTCTTCCCTCCTCTGTTCCCTTAGGATCACAGCTGTGAAGTCTAACAGGGACCAGTGCTGACTGCTTTTGCTGATGTTTAAGCTAAATATCAGTGTCACTGGGTCCATCACACCTGCTCTGGGTTCAATATTTTAAACAGTGAAGTGATAAAGTGATTTAAGAAACTGAATAAATCACTGTACACATGAGAGGCAGAATGTCTATGTACTAAAATTTAGTTGTCTCTATTCATTTCAGGAGTCACTGTAAGATGAGAATACCACCTTACAGGCACTCCAAACAACATTTTAAAGCTAGTGCTGCTTCTGTTTTCTGTCTTTCAGCCAAAAAAGTCAATGCAGTTGCCCTTAAATCTCCTGCACCCTTTGCCTGATGGACATGCAAGCCTGATCCAGCCTGAGCTTCTTTCCTTCTTTGCCACCAATCGAATTAAAGCTCTTCTACCATTTCAGATATAAATATCTGCATGCGCTGGGCAAGATTTCAAAATAATATGTGTGTTTCTGAAATTAAGGCATGCACAAAACCAAAGAGAATTAGTTATTTTGAAAATAACATCTCACCCTTCTATGTATTGTTGATAATGTTGAAGTTAAATAAGCTTTTTCATATGGCATCCTTAAAACTGCACTCAGAATTAGTCAGCTTGATTCCTTTTTCCCCCACAGGTAATATGTTCTGACTGCAGCAAAGGAGTTTGGGAGGGAGCCTGCCAATTTCAGTGAAGCTAACAGAGAAATCTCAAAGAAAAAAGAGGACATTTTGTTCCAGCTTTCTCAGGTTCTATTAGGTGGATTACTTTATGTGAGCACAGGCACACAAACTGTACAAGCACACACAATGCATACTGGCAGCATGTGTTGGACTAATTTCAGCATTATCAGAAAAATATTTTGATGAATTCACTTCAGTGTTTGCATATCCCCAAAAATCAAAATCTATATAATGTAATACAGATATTATATAAATATATATAATACGTGTAATTTTTCCAATTTTCCAACATTCTTAAACAGGATTTCACATTCTTTATTTCTCCAGGTTTTCCTTTCAAACATATTCTTCAGAATTCCTTTATCATATATCACGCTAAAACAAGAGTGATGTTTTCTGTGCTACCCTACAATAAACAAATTGACTACATTTAACAGAGAGAAGTAATCATTTAAAAAATAAAAAACAAAAACAAAGTCACAACAGATTTGAATTTCAAGATCCTTAGGGTGTTGTTATATAATGAGCAGCCTGAGGGGAGATGTTTTACAGATGATGGGAAAATATCTTGACAGGTTCCTTTAAACTGAGATTCTGTTTTAAATTTATCTTTATCCTTAACAATCTGAATTTTGAGAGTCAAAAGCCAAGCAATTTACTAGCAAGTATTGCACCTTCCTATGCTTGGTTGCACTCCCAAACTGTATTCTTAATGGACTTAGATGTTATAAATTATTACAAATGTACTAAAGAGGCCTATGTGTTGGAGGGTTTTGTTTTGGTTGGGTTTTTTGGGGGGGTTGCTTTTGTTTTTTTTTTTAAAGCACTCCTTTCCTTCACAGAGTCGCTGCTTCACTGGACTGAAACAATAAAGTGGATCATTAATACTATGTAATCCCAAAGAGTCTAAAAAAATCTCCTGACCCCTGAAACTCACTGGTTTGTGAATCTGCAACACCGATGTGTCTGACAAGAGCAGGAGCAGAGGTGCAGGAGAGAGGAAGGGAGGCTGGCAAAATCATGACACGAGGATGCCTTTTCTGATGCTTTCTAGTACTACAGCCTCTTGAGGGTCTCTGCATTTGGGCTTAGCTAGAAATTTACTACCTGGAATGATGTTCCTGGTATCTCTCTTGGCCTAATTTGTTGTTTTAATTTAAGATCGCTGCTGCTTTCGATATTAGCCAAAGAGCTTCAGATATTTCTGGAAAGAAGGCTAAGCTTTATCCATGTGTACATTCTGCTTTCAGAAAACCTGCTGTCTCTCTGAAAAACCTTTCCTCTCCCACCAAACAGGGGAAGAGTTGATGATCTCCACAAATCTTGGTTTTTATTATTAATCAAGCAAAATGCTGTTTATAACTGCATAAGCCATTAGTAGCATTCTAGAGTGGTTTGGCTTGGAAGGACCACCCAAAGAGCATCTGTCTCTTGCTATATTTAGACTGTTTCTTTCTGGCCAAATATTATAAACATATACACATACCTGAAAAACTTATGCTTTTAATTCATATTTACCCTGAAGAACCAGCTAGGTGAGCCATTTCTGCCCTAAAAAAACTACTGCCAAACAAAATAAAGGTACAAGACTCTGGAAAGGTAGCACAGGATAAGATGCTTACATCTGTTTCTGGAAGCCTTGCCAAAAGTCAAGTTCAGGTTGTTTCTCACAATTACAGTTCTTCACCCCTGTGAACAATGAGATAAAAAGAAAAGAAGCCTGTGGAGCTGGATAAATAGGAATCAGCCGTGCTGTAACTCTGAATTGTGGCGGGATTTCACAAACTGTGTGAGGCCCCGGTGTCTCTTATCCCCTGAAACTTGCTTTTGGTGTCTAGCGAGCACAAAGCAACCTAGAAGCTGTAGATTCCAATAATAAATAACATTTCTCACTGATCACTACACTACACGGTGAGGCACTAAAGGAAGTCTTGCAGCATTTTTGACTGTCTGCTGGCTGGACAATGGAGAATTGAGCTGCTGGGCAAGTTGGAAACCTCGTTGTTTAATACCCTCCAGAATATTTGACTAAGTGGCAGCAGCAGCTGTTCCCCTCAGCTGAATAGAACATAATAGAACATCTTGGGTCCATGTAGACCCCAAAGGTGGAGCTGTGCACATGCTGCACAGTGACCTGCAGTGTGACAGAGCAGGTACGTGTCCTGCTCAGCACCGCTCTCTGCAGCACCAGTAACATCCAGCAGAGACACAGCTCAGAGCAGAAGCTCTTTCAGTGGCTTGACAGTCCAATACATGCTGGCATCTTCAATGGTTCTTCAAGAAAGCAGTGTCTTGCTTTCCAGCTAAGCTTACAAGAGAATCCAGAAAGGTCTGGATAACAGAAAGTTTCTCTGAAAAAAGAGAACCTGAAACACAGTAATGCTACGTACTCAGAAACTTCTATGAAAATAATTCTCAGTAAATAGGAGACTGTCACTGCAGATGACAGACACAGTAATTGTGCAGAGTACATCAAGTAATGACAACTCAAGACTGAAACTGAGTGACTCCTGGCCTCGTCTGGGTCACTTTAAAGCTATTTCTCACTCACAAGTCTTTTGACCACCGTTTGATAGTCAGCTTTTCCTGGCATGTCACACCTCCCTATCTAGAGCTGACAACACAAAGTAGGGAGAGTGCTTTTAAGGCTGTGAATTACAGACTTTGGAAATTTCGTATTTACAGCTAGCAAGGTGTCACTGTAGAAAGCAAATAAAGCTTTTTTTTTTTTTTTTTCCCCCCCTCCACGTAGAGGAGAAAAAGGAAAACATCTCCTCTGGTGATATTTCAAATTGCTGTTTGATGAAGTTGTCAGATTGCACCAAGGAACCATTCTCTGCAAAGGCATGTTCTGGGGATTTCATCGCCTGCCTGTCACTCCACAGGACAGCGTGTTCCCATGTGTTTAGGTTTCTGTAGAAATCACTGGCTTATCTCAAAATGAATGCTCAGATTGGTAGATTTAGGAGGCAGAGAAAGCAAGAGTGCATCACTCCATGTATTCCATCCATCTCCACCACACATGACGGAGAATATGCTGGATGGAGCTTTTTAATTTGCTGTGGAAATTTCTACTTCTATTTCTTGCTAAACCAATGGCATTCTTCACAGGTCCTGTGCTTCAAAAAGTAAGGCAGAGGGGAGAGGGGTGTAGCATGAAGGGAAGCAATTTCTCTCTCATTTACTGCCAAATGCACACAGTGCATGTGTTTGCTGGATAAACTGTTCCTCAATGAATTGCTCTCCTACTATGCTTAATGGCCTGTAGGGTTTTCAACGTGTTTTTGTTTTCACTCTTTTCAGACCTTGGTTTGAGAATCGATGTAAATCTAGGCTCTCTGACTCACCAAGCTCTTTGGTACTTCAGCACTCCCACAGTCTGCTTGGGCAGAGAAACCCAGACAAACTCTGGGGGCAGCCTTGTGCCTACACCAGCAAAAATGCACATTATGAAAAGGATCTCCGTGTTGCCAGGAGCAGTACCTGCTTGTGACCAACACACCTCTGTTGGTCCGCTCTTCCTGTTACATTTGATTCATTTTAGGCACCAGTCCAAGTCTCTACACCTTTGAGACAGGAAGACAGGGTGAGACATCAGATGAAAAGGTACACATCCATCCCTGGCTACAAAGCTAAACCTTCCATTTAAAGAAGTCAGCAAGTGCTATAAATAAGGAAAAATAGGCACAATTTCATCAAAAATATCTTCTGGAAACACACTTCTTTTCAGGTCATTTGCTACCTTTCCCTTGCCTTTGACTTTGTGTCCAGAATGGGTCAAAGTCCTGAGAAACCTGTTAAGATGAGGTGGTGGGAAACTGCTGGCACACACACAGTGAGTTCAGTTGACAAAAACTATTAAATACATGTGTAGGGATTTGTCTCTGAGGACACTTTAATACCTTTATCACAACTTTATACCCATCTAAATCTCCTTGGAGCTTTCATTTCATGTCAGAGACCAAGAAGGTTCATTTACAGTAGTCTCCAGACATATTTTCTGTTTCTTTAGAGTCCAACTAGAAAAACCTCACCCATACTATCTCAGGGAGGACCTCAACACTCTTCCAGCAAACAGCTTCTACAGATACATGTTCATCTCCAGGAGGAAGGCAGGGTGACATTTTGGGTCTCCTGCTACACGGCTAAATAACTACTTTAATCCTGCAAAGCCACTTATGTGCTTAGTACATTGAATTATAGCACTCTCCCTTCACGAGCAGCGAGGTGCAGAGCAGTTCTGGAGGGAATCAGCACCAGCAAGGGGCTGAGCACGCAGGAGTTCTGCCCTCCACCTCTGCACCCTTTGCGTCCCATCTGTCCTCGTGAGCATTCCCAGGATTGCTTGCAAAGGACACTTTCTCATCAAGATAAAGCAAAATGATGCTGTCACAGTTTCTGCCACAGTACACTAAGCTCTGCTGGCTGGAGACACAAATCAGTGTTTATTAAACAGGAAAAAGGACAACTTGGAGGAGAAAAAAGCTGTCAAGCACCTTGTAACTCACAGCAGAATGCCAATAAAAGCACTGTAAACACGACTTGATTGTGCTTTCTGAATAGCTCATTATGGTGTCGAAGCTGTGACAAATTTCATATGAACGTGAATTTAAATATTACAATCTATTTAGCATCTGAAGAACCCTTCTTGTAAATCGTTTTTTAGGAAAGGGTGCAGAACACGACAAAAATATTTGGGGGTATTTAAGCTACTTGTGCTGGTGCTTTCACCTCAGCAATGTCTAGACTTACCCTCACTATGTAACCAGGATATCCTTCTTCCTTTAAATAAATGTGGGGTTTTTTGCATAGACTGTGCAAACAGCAGCCACCCTACGTACGGAGGACAAATCCCCTGCCTACCTACAGTGTTATTACATTACAGTCCCCATATGGTGGACTGGAAATTGGTGGGCTGGGAGACCAAACTGCTCTTTCTACCCTTTCACATACTCAGCAGATTTTTACTTACTAGAATAAGAAATTCTTCATAGAATAGCTTGATCTGGCTTTCTTTAGCTATGTTGTATAGCAAAGGGCTTTTAGTCAGACTGACACTCAGAGCTTGGAGTGGTTCCCACAGATAAAACACAGCAAAGCTGGCTAGCTGGGATATAGTGTAAAGGATATATTTGTATACTATTAATGCTTTTTTATATAGGCTCTTTTTCCTTCTCCCTTGAAGAACAATGATGGTGACCATTGTTTAGACTGTATGCAAATAGTACCAAAAATAAAACATATTACAGCGATTTTAAGAGAAATTGTGGAGTGCAGATAAGTGCTTTTGCAATTGTTTGATTTATCCTGTATCATTTCAGCCTGAATTTCTCTTCAGGAGCAAATCTCTGTCTCTTTCAAATTCTCGAGATACAGTGGCACAAATTCTCCTCACTTACTTCATATTGATTATGGAACACCACTTACTGAGCTTACCACCTTTTCAGTGACAGTTTTCTTTGGAATACCCTGCACAGCAGGGGTGTGCCAGTTACAGATATGAACAACTCATAGCAGCAACACTCCCCCTTCAGAATCTCTAGATTTACACATTATTGAAGCCACGTCATTTTAAAACTGGCTATAATGAGAGCAGGCTCTGAAATGATGTGCAAGTTTGAAGAAGATAATTACTGTGTAAAATTTTGCCTTTTCTTTTTTTTTTCCCCTCTTGTGAGGAGGTGGTTTGAAGGGGATTTTGAAGCTTTGAAAAATTGGAAAAAATTGTGAGCAAATTATTTTTATAATACTGTAACAGAGGTGTGTACCAATAAAAATGGCTTTTTGCCTTACCACATCCTCCTCACTCTCAATTTTAATTACCACAGTTTGGCACCTGATCCTGCACAGAACCATATAAAAGCCACACAGGCCAGCTCTTTCCAGACAGAGATAAAATGGAAGGAGGGAGGAATTAATTAAATCCCTTTCAAATCTTTTCAGTGAGTTTCCTTCTAAAGTCACAGTTCTGGTGTCTGCATAGCTAGTACAATGACATATGGTCATAAATAACAAACAGTTCCTGCCTCCTCCTGTTGTCTCTCTTTTTCCACCCTCTGCAGAATCAAAACAAAACAGGCTTATGATTCTGGTATTATAAGCAAGGCAGTCAGGATCCAGAGCAAACAGGCAGCTGAGCATGTTTTCAACTCACAGCACAGTGCAGAGCTTATAAATGAGCTGGTTTATTCAGTCTTGCAGGTCCCTGCTACCAGCGGCTGCTTACTGATTAAATCTCAGGCACAGAATGGTGACACAGAGTTACCAAACTAAGCTAAAAAAACCAAACTAAAATTTGGTTAATACTAGTTACCAAAACATAGTTTCTCTTTTTTTACAACAGCAATGTTGTCAATCTCCTCTCCTCTCAAAAGGAGTGTGTCACTCATTTCTGGGATCCTCAGGAATGAGAAAGAAGGTTTCCCGTTCAGCTCACGACCCTTCCGCCACAGGCTGTTCCCGCTGTGCATGGAACAGGTCTGGCTGGACTGACCTCCCCTGCCTTCAGCACAAGGAAACCAGCAGCAAGGTGAATGCCTGGTGTCTTTGCATCTGGTCACATTTAGCACCACAAACACAAGCAGAGCCCTTGAGAGGCCATGGTGGGTCGCCTACCTTTTGCACTAAATAATAATCTCTTTGACAGATTTCTGACACAGCAAAGAGAAAAGAACGGATTGCAGCAGGCCAGCAGCCCCCATGGTGACCTGCTGCAGCTTTCCAGGTAAACAGAAGTGATTCTGAGAAAAGCAGCAGATTACACCATCAGTGCAGCACTGGAGCATACATGAGAAACGCTACAGCGTGCAACCCAGCATGTCAGGACACGGATAAAACACACATCCACTTCCAAGGTGTTTGTTTTCTATTGGAACAGACTATTACCACACCTAGCCATGTCCCTGTCCCACTGTACCTGTGTCAGTGGGCCTGCCCACCTCAGGGAACAAAAGGCAGCATGAGGGCCAAAACATCAGTCCAGAGATCAACATTTTTTGATTGTTTACCACACATTTGCTGTTTTTTCATACATAGAATAGAGCAGAGAGCACAGACTATTGTGAAATGCTTTTTCTATGGAAAAGTAATACACGAAAAATTCACAATTTAAGTTCCTTTTTGTACCCAGATGCTCAGGAGAATCTGTAATCCCATTAAAATAAGTAAAGTCTTTTCTTTCCTATCTCCTTTGTTGATACTGAGAAGCTTCTGAGGGAAACTGTAAATGAATCAGTTTTTAGCTTGTCAAACTTCCATTCTTTCTATTAAAAATGATGATGAACTTCTGTATGTGATTACTTCAGCTGAAAACAGCCTGGCTGCATTTGCAAGGCAGAAGCTGCCCGAGCACTGAGCAGAGCTATCAGTGTTACAGCTGGGGTTCAGAGTTACAGGAATAACCCTGCAGCACCCGCAGAACACACCGAGCCACAGATGCTCTCGGCATCAGAACTAATCAAAATTCAGATCTTAAGCTCCCAGAAAATTCTAATATTTTGAAATGTGTTTGGGTTTCAAAAGAGAATGGCATACACAAGCAAACTGTTACCTACAATTTCTGAATTATTCTGTTTGGATGTGTTAAGCTGTCCAGCTTCAATAACATGAAAATATTGAGCCACAAATTCAGCTTATATTACAACACAAGAGAGAAAAGTCTCCTGATTTTTCAGTCAGGATCACAGAAAGGCTTTGCTTCAAAACAGGCCAGAAGTGGAGAAGCCTGAGTCAGCTACAAAGCTCTTGGCATCTGCCTTATCCACCTGAGCTCCTCTTAGCATGGTGCTGCACCCAACAGGAGAGGCTGATTCTTCCAGGAGCAACAGAGAACATTAAAAGCAAGACTCCTGATGAGAATCGTGGTACTGATGCATTGGAAAACCTATGACATTTGACTAATCACTTCTTAAAGAGCCTTTGAATCACTGAGTAAGTCCTTCATAAAAATTGTGCTGGTGAAACCTTCCATGTAAACAAGAGTTTCATAAGAATTAATCAGTTTTCAGCTATGAATCACTGAATATAAGAAAATTGAGGAGGTATGAAAGGCTTTTAAGGCTCCAAGAGATGCAGAGATTAAGTTTAAGTTCACCATTAACAAGAGGAATCTACATTAAATCCCAAATACAAGCAGCAGGAAGGAGTACATGCTTATCTCTAGGGCACCAGGTTCTCGCTCAGTGTGGAGGAACTCAAAGGAAGAGATTTAAAAACTACTTAGAGAGCACCAAGAATTTCCTAGAAAGCACTAGGAAGGGCAGTTTGCCACACAGCCACCCTAAAGGTATTGGCAATGAAGATGATTTGCCTCACCTACCCTTTTATCTCCCTACACAGCCTTTCAGTAGTTGCAGTTGTCCGTGATGAATGAACCCCAAAGGAGCAAAATACATATGAAGCCCAATTTGGTATTTTGCCAAGTCAGTCTGAATCAACAAAAAAGAGCTGAGGTGTTTGACACTGAATAAACACTTTTGATTCCACAAAAATAACCACAATGCTTATTAAGAAGAGAATAAAAATTATCTGAGCATTTTGGATAAAGAAACGAGGGTTTCTGTTAGCCCTCGAAACTTTCTATCTATTGTGTTCACATTTGACCTTGCCTCAGGCTTCCTGGGCTCTCCCACATAGCCAGCTAAGGAAAGCTCTTCATTGTGACAGGCATTTCAGTTAGTCAAATGTCCACCACTAAACTAACAACGTGGCTGATACATAAATCCCAGTTGTACTGGAGAGGGTTTTCTTTGTTCTTATTTTATTTTTGTGTGTGATAATAGATACCTATCTTGCTAGAAGGTATCTTTATAAATTGAACTGCACTATTTAAGTTAATTATATTATGTGGAAGGATATTATGTGTGGCACAAGGAGGATGGCAGAAAGCAATACTCACAAGAGTAGAATCTTCTTCTTCTTTTGATTAGAAGACTTCCAAATTGGAGGGGAAAAAAAAAAAATCAATAGAGAGAACAAGCTCTGGATGCTGGGAGAATATGTTTTATTACTGACAAAATTATGTTTCCACCAAGACACCCAGCAGATTTTGAAAGAGAACATGAATTCTGTGCCAGTCTGGCTAGAGCCCACAGCCAAATTTGAAGCCTCTGATGCAGAGTAAGCAGGGTCTAATAATCCAGTGCTGCTGTTCAAGCTCTCTGCACATGCTTGCAAAGCAGCCTCTAGAGAAGGGAGACAGAAGAGAAAGAAACTGAGGAGCAATGTGAAAAAGCTCCTTAGAAATAACCACATCTAGCCATGGCTCTCCAGAACACAAGACTTGTTTGCAACACAAACACCATAAACATGCACAGATGTTATCACTTTCCACATGCTATTCAAGTATGCAGCAAGGCAACGTCCCCAAGCCCTGCTGTGATGGAGACATGTGAAACCAAATGTTTAAAGTTCACTCAAAGTGGTGAATCCAGGAAAAAAGGGAAAGAGAAAGCTCCAGGAAGCCAGTGCTCCCTCAAATGAACGAGAGGCAGACAGCAGGGTGAATTAGCTTTTACACCTTGCCCCTAGCACTCCCAACCAGTTACACTAACTGCAAGCAAGAAAAAGACACCATCAAGACAGAATGTCACCTTGAACCCAAATAATCCTTTAAAGTTATTTCTACAAGACTTAGCTAAATATTGCTGAAAAAACTGCTAGGTAAAATGACAGGGACCATTCATCACTAGGCTCTGCAGCACTGGCGACATCAGAGCTCTGTTGCCATAAAAATGCACCAGGATTTTCTAACAAGATTAGGAGAGGCAGAAAACCAAAGAAAACTTGGAATCCTCCTTGCTCTATGGACCATAGCAAATATTTGTTTTTAAGAAATCAGCCCTCATTCCTTACTGTTTTGAATCAAATTTGTTGCTCACCTTCTTTAAGGTTTTTTTGAACATTTCGGTTATACATACAAAAGGGAGAAATTTCCTTTAGCGGGTCCAAAGAAGTGAAACACTCTTGCAAATGGACAGATTTGGACTGACTTCAACAGAGCTTCGCCAGTTTCTATCAGCACAAGATTTGGTCCTCTCTATTGACTGTTATTACGGAGAGCATATATTGAGCATGCAAACAGCATAACAAAACACACAAATAACTTCTAAATTGTCAATTACCTCATGTTTCTCTTTTAACTAACAGGGTTTAGTCCCATTCCCAGTTCTAGAAAAGCTGCAGATTTTAGGCTGCAATTATTCTGTCTAGTAAAACACGGGCACATGCAATATTGTAAAGTGCCTTCTGGATTGACCATTGATCCATGGTCAGAGAAATGCTGTTTCTTTTGTAGTTAAAATAGTGTTTCAGGCGTAAAAAATAAAAAAAGATTTATTATTGGAATGCACATGATAAAAATCAGAAACAACACGAATCCGTTTGGGAGTGAGGGGCTGTTGATGGTTTGCCCCTTGTTAGGTGCTCCTCTGTATGAGGAACTTGCTGGAGTTGATTATTAACTGCATTTGGTAGTCTGCTCAATACATATGTCTATATCCACAGGTACATGCCCAATCACAATTCCTACTAAGCTTTGACCAGGAGTTTTCTAATAGATATTGGTAATGAAAATTATGTGCATCTTAACCAAAAAGAGTTCCCACCAATATCATGACATTGGATCTCAGTTAGCACCAATGAAACAGAAAATTTTGATCTGATGTACAAAAGTTGTGGTTTGCTTCATGCTGGCTCCCATGTTTGGAATCAAAAAGACCCACTTCATCATCTTGGGAAGAGACAGCTTATTGCTCATGCTTTACCCCAGCATAAACATAAGGTACCTAAAGTATTGAAACTGCTTACAAGCACCAGCCCACATTTCCATGCTTACATAATAGCCTGGGCAAATTCACAGTGATAACTTGAAAAAACAACAGTCTAATGCACACGGCTGAATGGACATGCAACCTGCAGCTAAAATAATTTTGTCTCTCTATCTGAATACCGACAGGACAGAAAAGTGCTGAAGAGCTGAGGAAGCTGTTAAATATCACACTTGTGAATTCATTTGGACAAACTTCAATTTGTTCCAGACGAAAGATTTCATTCTGTGTTCTTGAGCTACCTTTAACATAGAAGAGCTGTAGGCCTAGAGCTTTATGATGGAAAAGACTTACCTTAAACATAGATTGGCCTATTGTTACCAGTTAGTTGCCTTTAGCATTTTGTTTGGCTTGGAAAGAAAGGAGGCTGTGTCCGGAGATAATGCCCCGACACCTGAAGGCTACAATGACTCACACAGCTCACTTGCCCTCTTAAATCAAGAAAAGAAGCACACTCAAAATTAGGTGCCTAGCATGAGGCATCTGTTCTTAATCTAAATGTTTTGCTTTACTCTATAATTAGGTTTCTGAATGCCTAGTTTGAGATTTGGGTACAGATTGGATACTGTAGAACTAACACATTTGGAAATGTAAGCAATTATTAGAAGTCAAGCAGATGTCTGTTCAGCCCTCCTTCATTCACGCTGCAAACACATTGTCTGTGTGCAACAGACACAGACTCACACAACTACAGGCCCTGCAGATTAAAAATTTAAGAGCTACATAGGGGACAGCTGTGTTCTTAGAAGACAGCACAAAAAAAGGCCCTGTACTGGGTATAAAAGCAAGTCCCAGCACTTCTGGCTTTGGGGTCCCTGTGAACCAGCCACTGGAGAAAGTTAGGAAAGAGCAAGAGCTCCTTGAAGCTCTTTGCCTGCTCGTTCTCTTCATGGAGAAGTACATGACAAAAGGTTTGAAAGCTGAGCCTAAATGAATGCGTTATGCCTTGCTAAACCTTCCAACACACTGCCAGCATAATGAAGAGGGTTGGCTTCTGTCACCTGGGGCCAGGTGAGCAGCTAGTCTTGGATTCAAATACCTACAGTATTTTAGGACAGGTACGCACTAAACTGTTATTATGCTGGAATCACAACAGCATTTCAGTGTCATATTTTCCATAGTTATAATAACTATTCCTCATATTCAACAGCTACAACATTTTTAAAAATAATCTTTATGACTGGCTTCATCCCATCCCAGCAAACATACTAATTCCTCCTCTATTATCTTTTAAAGCATTATAGATTATGAGGTCCTTTCTGGAAAGCACTTAAAACAATGACGGTTTCATGTAAATTACAGAAATTTCCATGTTTTCCATATTAAAACTGTTTAGATTTCCTAAGAAATGTAGGTCTACTGCCATTTTCTTTTGGCAGGGGAAATAATCATATCTGGGGGATAAAGCATATATTCCTTGAGACAGGATCCATAATAGTTCAGCTGTGGACTGACAGGTTCCTCTGAGTGATGTGGGCATGAAAAGCCAGTTTATAATATATATTAGCTCTCTCTCATTGCATCTGTTTATCATCTGTGTTATTTTCCATTTATGAAATTTCTCCAAGGATATTTCTGTTCTCTAAAAATCATTACCAGTGCCCACAGCCTTGTGGGAGACTCTCCTATAAATAGCAACAAAATAAACAAACCGTAGTGCATACAGAATAGAAGACAATATATAAGAAAACATGTGCTGTCAGGTGCCAAATGGCTATTAAAAACAAGCATGGGGATAACATCACTTCAAAAATCATTAGGCAAAAGAAGACCCTGGCAGAATATTTTAACATAAGAAAATGTCTGAAAAAAATTATCAAAAAAAATCCAAAGACTAAAATCAGCTGGTGCTAGCTGGACATGGATAGCTGCATCCTGACTTCAGATAGTATTTGAAAACAAATCCACTTTCATCTATGAGACGATCAACTGCGAGCCAGAGGGATGTGGGTTGTTTTTTCCCCTTTTGAGAGCTCGTTGAGGTTTAAATAATGTTCCATTCATGTGTTAGTGCACCTGGTGGCACACACAGCTTTACCAAGAGCTGCCACACTGGTATTTCTCAGACAAGTACCAGATCCATGCATTCAGAAAAATCTCACTGCCTAATGTTGCTGTCAAGAAATCCTGTCTTATGAAAGCACTTCTTACATGCCAGCTCTTCTAAACTACACCAGTTTTCATCAGAGACTCCCAATTTATAGCCAGATCACAGAGACCATCAAAGCAATCACCTTCCAACCGACAAACCCAGTGTGGACTCTCTGGAAGGGACTGTGTCAATGAGCCACGTTTTGAAGAACTGGTTCATTTACATAGGAATGCAAAAAAAAAAAAATTTCAGGTGTACAACTGAGGAGGTGCCACAAAGCACAAAGTATGAATGAATGCCATGAAATTGTTTATCAGCTGTAGGGAAATCAACGGTTTTTTTGACAAGTCACAAATCACAGCAGATATATTTTGTCCTGTGGTTCCTGCTGCTGCAAAGGCACAGCCAGAAATACTATCGAGTCTTCAAACTGTTTCTAGACATGCAGTAGAAAATCATCTTAGGTAGGCCCAGTGGGTGTTTACAACAGCTGTAAATTCCCTTCTAACTTGCACAGCTACAATGACTTTTACATCCCTTCCCTGAAAAATGAAGGAAATTGTCCACTGCTGCAAAGGTGCTCAGTTTGTTCTGTCTCCATCTCCACTTGCTTCCAGGAAACTGGAGCCTACCCTTCTTGGACAGACATCCACTCCTATTGGTTTTGACTTTTTTTCCTGCTCTAGAGCTGTTTGCTCTTGAAACATGTTTTACAGTTAACTTCTTTTCCCCTCCTCACCAATGAGCAGGAACCGACATGCCTTCCAGATGTGTCCTTCTCTTTAGAAAATATTTATTTTGTGCCTCTCCTGGTGCTCCTTCCACTGTCATGGAGAAGATGAGCAGAGGACATCTCTAACATGTGGAAGAGTTTCATTAATTTTGACCAGGACTGATGTCCTACTGATGGTGCTCCCTACCCTCAGTGAGGGTTACCCAAGTGTGCAGACCTCATTAGCCTCTACCTTACCCCAAATAAAGTGCCCTAAGCCCATGTGGCCACAGAGCAGTTCTGTTCTTACAATAGGAGGATAAGTTGCATGATCTGTCAGTCAGGACATCAGCATCCTACTCTCAGAGCAAGCAGGATCTGGCACATTGCCTTACTCCAGACTTTAAGACTGAAGAGGACCTTCCACGGTTATGCCATTCTTGAAACAGAAAGTCAATCACAAACAAGCTCCTCACATATAATTCAAGACGGTCTTTCACAGAGAGATCCTCTCATAGAAGGCTTTTTATGGGAATGCTTCTTTATCTGCCATGTGTGACTGATGGGCATGATTTATTGGCCAAAATGCTGGGCCTAAAAATCACAGTATCACAGATGAATAATAATCAAAGAACAGCAAAGGACTTTCAGGACATCTGGAGCTATAACGCTATGCAAGAGAGCCAACAGCACAATTCCAAGCAATTACAAACTAACACACAATCATCCCAGTCCTGCTCACTGATTGACTTTCTTCCTTTTGGGGGAGGACGTCATGGGCTTCAGAGGGGATCAGGGCATGTTTTTATAACCAGCTGTTGACACTGCAGCATTTACCATCCAGGCAAGTCCAGCTGCTGTTCTCTGTTAATAGCAATCATAAAGCCAGGCCCTTTGTTGGCCTCTAAGCAGAAGTTTAAATGTCCCACAGGGCTTCTTGGAAAAGAGGAGTGAATGACCCTGATGTCTAGACTAACATTAGTTTCATCTATAAAATTCAGGTCGTAATGTACAAAGCTGCGTGTGAACTATTGCTGAGAGCATAATGACCGAGCTAATTGCCTATATAATCATTCTCCAATCCAACAAAGTACGCCGAGATAGTTTGAATGGGAAAAGTACCATTTAAAAAACCTTAGGCTAGATGAACTTTAATTACATGACACCTGCAAATGATAAACTGAGAAAAAACTCAGTAAAACATAAATGTAAAAAAAAAATTGCTCTGCTTGTGACATTAATGGATAAAGGATCAGTTCCTGAGGAGTTCATCCTGAAAGCTGCAAATTACATATGGGAAAATCCTTGGATAATTCACCTGTACTACAAAAGCACAGACCAACCTCCCTCTTCCCCTAATGCCAGTGATAATTTCACACGAGTCCAACTCATGGAACTTCTCTGTTCATGATGGACCAAGGCAGGGTCTGGACATGCTGCTGGCTGCAATAGCCTGGAGAAGGGCTGGGTGGCAAAATAATTCAGATTGTTTTTAAAGAAGCAATACCAAACTCAAGTGTGTTTTGCTAAGACACAGGAGGGTTGGCAGACCACATGAACTTGCAGTCCTGTTTTATTCATGACTGATACAGGAGACGGCTGTGAAGGTTATGACATTTTCTTTTGTAACTGCTACAGCTGGGCTAACACAAGTAGTAGCTGCAGCACTAATTGACTCAGCCAGTGCATTTCCTATTAAACCTTACACATTAAGAATTCATAGGCAGAACCAGAAATAAACTGTGTGCGGGCGTGAAGGTACATGTAACGGTAAAAAGCTAAGCCTGCATGAAATTATATTAACTTCAGCTGAATGGGAAGATCCATAGTTAGATTAGAAAACTCTTATTTTATTTGTTGGCTTTCAAGGAAGCTATTGTTAGCCTGTTTGGCTTTGTCATTACTGTTCTAGCTTTTAACACAACATGGTTTTATCACATGCAACACGATGCCATTTCACATCACATACCTAATAGGATAATGTCAGGCAGGATAACATCACACCATTGCAAAGACATCAGGATAACACTGTACTCATCAGACATCCTCCCTGGCAGGCTGTAGAGCTCCCCCCATGATTTAATCCAGAAGACTCTCCCTTTGACTTGACATGTTGTTTTGAACAGTAAGAAGAGCCAACCACCAGCTCTTAAAACAGAGCTAGGCCATGGTTTCAGGGTCCTGATCTAGTACTTGTCTGCTGGAAAAATACTAGCAAAGCAGGCAAGGCTAGAGGCAATTACCATAAGTTAAACTAGCATTATGCAAAGAGAAAATTTATATAATAAAATAGTCCTCAAAGGAAATTTTGTTAGCATAGAACTGGTCCAAATACATCCAGATGACCTCAGGGATGAGCCTTAAAATATATGTACTTGTGGACCAAACCTGCCACAGATACCTATCTACAAACAGAGACATTTCCCTAGGATGCAGATAACAACAGGAGCATCAATCCTACTTTTCTACTGAGGTAAAAAAACCCCAAATGAACAGACTTGCCAAGTTGCTTGTCATATCACAGAAGTAAAATCAACTTAAAGCTCACGATTCCCTAAACCACACCTCATCTATGCAATCACAGGGCACACTGGACAGAAGACTTGGCCATCTTCCCTTGTATGGGATTGATCTGCACTGAAAGAAAAAGTTTACGTAGCCTAGTTAATAAGATTTTAGGAACGTCCCTGTCATGAGGTAAATACCATAACTTTCATAGGAAACTAAAGATCCACCTCACTTACAAACATACAACACAAATGTTCTAGGCACACTTAAAAAAATTAAGGCATTGCCTCTGCCCAGAGAATGTGATGGGAAATTCTGCTACTGAATTGTTCATGCAGTAATTCCAATCAGGTGTTTATAGTTTTACTCCAGTAAAGTTTCTCCAAATGTTCACCCTTGGCCTTAAAATTTCAGTCCTGTCTTTTTGAATGATTATTAAGAAGTGAGATAGCTTGCAGATATTTTATTTCTCTGCCTTATAGCAAACAGACTGCACCTTTGATGGAAGCTGTTCTCCTCTTACATTTCAGGAAAAAAAAAAGATCAGCCTTCACGCCGATGATAAAAAAAAAAAGCTTTAAAGTGTTTGTAAAATGCAGAGCAAGTAAGAATGAAAAATGTTGTTAAAATATTTTGTAGGTTTAAAAAACTTTGTATTCATAGAATTTTTAGAGACTAAACAGTAAAAAAAAATTAGGAAAAAGTTTGGAGTAAAAAAAACTTTTGTAATTAATTTTCCCCAGTTTCTACTTATAACCTCTCCATATAAACTTAGCACTTGATTTCCATTTTCTTTCGTAGAGGGAAAGAATACAGAGGAGCATTTTTCATTTTTGACTGGCTTATCTGTCATTAATGAACACAGTAAGCATGTTACCTATGCAAGCATGCTCACTTCCTTTGACTCCAGTTCAGCCTTAACAGTCTCACAGCACCTCACATGATTACAGTCACTGTGAGGAGCGAGGGAAACATTGCTCCCGTGCCCTTACACTGCATCTTCTGCTCTGAATGTCCTCTCTATATTGTCCTTGGAGCACACAGCCAGGAAGAGATGGCCCTTGAATAGTTACAAAAGAGAACTAGATCAAGACAACCACATATCTACAAAAGAAAACCAGATCAAGACAACCACACTCATTTTAATTCACTGCCAAACAGAGCTGAATTTGGGCTTGGAAACAACTGTTTAATTATCTTCATTTAATGATATCTAAATCTCAATCAAAAAAAGTAATTAAGTGAATTCTATTAAAGTACTTAAAACTTTTTACTGGAATTATTCTGATACAGAATGATGTCCCTCCCTCCCTCCCCTGCCTATGTTATAATATAAAGGATGTTAAAACAGCCAAAGATTATTAATACTAGCAGTTTATAATACCAGAAGCACAGACACACCTCAGTGGTGATCAGCTCTCCAGTTAAAAATATTTTTACAGCAGCTGACAGAGCTGACATTGACATGAAGCAAATGATTGACTAAGAACAAAAATACACTGAATATTCAGTGACTAACTAGCCAAGCACACTGTATCTCCTCTCTTCCAGGCAGGGAAATCTACTGGGCCTTTCTGGCTGTTCTTTGCAAAGTCCACAGCTCCTGACTATCTCTGTGAACTTCTCATCTGCTACACCACACAACTCACCCCATCTTTTATGTGCTGCTTCACACAAGACATAGGGTCTCTCCCACACCTATTGCTTCTGCTGCACCAAAGCACATTAGTGTTTTTATTAGATCATAAACCACTGTCTGAATCTAATGATCTAATCTTACACTTTCAGATTTGGCATCCCACTGAAGAGCGTTGAGCTCTTGTGGTTTTTATCTTACTCTAGCTCTCCGAGTGAAGTCCCACATTTCTTCGGAAACACCTGACTTGTTTTGATTGCAATTCTCCTTCAGTGAATAATGGGTAACAAATCTTACAAATCTCAGCACCCGCTGGCTCAGTTGTACCAACATCATGAAAATCTCATAAAATGGTCCCAATCACACTCAGCAACTGCTGGCAGGGAGCCAACTGGAGCCTTATTCCCTCAGTTTCTGCTCAGTGAATTGTTACTGTTCTATTTCCCTCCAGGGCTCACGGCAGGTGCCACTAAATGGAGGTTCACAACGAGTTCCTGCTTATCCTGCACAACCCCAGTGTTCACAGAAAGGCACAAACTGGCACAGCCTTGCATCACCTCTTCACCAGCTGTACCACTTTCTTACTACAGGGGAGTTTTGGTGTGATTGACTGAGCTCTGGATGTGCTTTTGTTTAATTTTTCACCACTGCTCTGAAGCCTTTGGTCACACATGCCATCAAGGCTCAGACACTGCACTATTTGCTATTACTGACATGCTATGAAACGACTAAAGTGTAACTTCTTACTTCAGCAGCAAAACTCAGCAGAAAAAAGGCAGCCTATCAATATTATAAGTTAAATGCTCGATGCTTTCATATTTGTACTTATAGGTGCTTGCTCTACCAAACTTTGAAGCTGGCCTGCTTAAAATCTACTCAGTATGCCTTCCTCCTCTCTGTCCACCTACCTTCCTTTTAATCCTATTCTGTCAGTATAGCAGAGATGAGACTTGAATCATTAAAGAAATCTGAGTCAAAAGGGCAATTGCAAAAGTGCCTTGTCTCCATCCTTCCCCTCATTAGTCCTTCAACCAAACGGACAAAGATTCACTCATTGCTAGCTTTCCCTTAAGTGTTCTGGTTAAATCTGACTCCCATGTAAAAATCTCACAGCTCCACCGTACCCTGCACCCTCTGCTGCTCCTGAGCACCTCTCTCCTGAGTTTCCAGAGCTGGGCCCATAAACTTCTTCATAATCTCACTGCCCGGGTTCATCAAGTGGGAAATAAGAGTCCTGTGGCTCAAGCAAAGAGCAGAGCTCAAAAATACTGCATTAACTGTAGCAACATACAGGTTCTTGGCTCTCTACCATCCCCTGTTATTTACTTCAGTGCAAAGGGAGGGTAATACACAGTGAAATCTAAATGCATTTACTACCTCATCACTAGTGGCACGTATAAGTCCCCCACTAAGGTGGGAAGCAATCACAGCCCGAGCACATTTCCCTTCCTCCCAATATTTTTTTTTGGTTTTTGTTTCACAGCTAGAGATTGAAGAAAGTCTTGAGAGACATGCAGCTAAGGGAAGCTGCCTATAATACTCTGACATTTCATGCAAGATGAGGAGCTGCTCCTCAAATATTTACCTAAAATGCATATGCTGGTAAACTCCAGTGGTCCACAGCAGACTCAGGATTTCTTCCACTTACTGATATGATCATAGAAGACAGTTTAAACAGGTAACTAGCTCAGTCTTTAAAGATTTCATAATGACTTGAAACCAAAGGTTTGGGGCTTTTTGCACTCAAGATTGTTACTCACTGGCAGTGATACTGTCTGTAATACCACTACAATCCTTCCTCGGAATTACAGCTGATGGAGCTCTGCACTCTCACAATGTGACTTCAAGGCATAGTTCAGGAGTGACTGCTGTGCTGTAAACTAGTTTGTGTTTCACTGTGGATCCACAGATTCGTGAGGCAAAGCTGGAAACCAGTTGCAATACAAGCATATTAAGAAACCTCCATTATAACTGATTAAATAGAAACAGTTGGATTCATTAAGTCTTAATACGAACATAAGGATTAATTTACCCACCTGCATGCTTAACCACCTCTGAAGTGCCCACAAGGATGGGTAAATTATCTCTTCCAATGCTTCTGGGTTTCAGATTACAAGCTGGTGCTGCCAGGAGCTGTGTCCTGGCAGCTTTACCATGCTGAGATGGCCAGCACAGGACTCGCTCTGCCTAACAGCTTTCATCCTGAGAACAGTATTGTAACAGCACTCTGTCTTCCACCTTCACTCACTGACACTGCCATAAATCTGTTTGTATTCTGCTCTCTCCTAGTCTGTTTCTAACTTTCAAATGCATTTTCCCCTACTGACTTCACAAGGTCAAAGGAAATGCTCTTCAGCATGCACTGCCAGCATCTACCTCAGTTTACTCCAAACAGCCGCTGTACAAGACTTGTACTTGCCCATTTCTATACTTGGCCTCTTTCTTTTGACATCCATGGGACAAATAACAGATGGATCAATTCTAAGAGCAGCCTGTGTACTGAACTTACTGCTGGGAGGAGCAGGAACAGCTCTGTATGCAGAAGGATGACAAGAATTGGTCGTAACAGGAAGAATCATCTCAAAATTGGAAGAACTCTTGCAGCAAGGAGCCACCACACCGTCTCACAGAGACGGCTGAGAGAAGAACCCAACCCTATTCCCCACAGTGTCACAGCTGAGCCATGGCTCTCACCCCACTCCTGTGCAGGTCACAGCTATAGGTTTAGGAACTCCCTGTGAGCTGCAGCACTTCTCTTGCCAGATGGCTTAGAGCAAACAGCACACCAGTGCCGGGAGGAACTGTCCTGAAGGAATATTCCCAGCTCTGCAAGATCCTGGCTCTGACTTCACCCAGTCACTGTAGAGAGGGGACAATGGTGTCCTGCTGCACCATATTTTCAGTGCTTGCTTGGGTAGGGTGGGTCATTTGGGAGGTAAAGAAGCACTAGGGAAAGGAGAAGGAAAGATGTATTAAAATGTATTAAAAATAGGCAGCAATATACAGCTGCTTCAACCAAAGGTAAAGAAAACATATAGCTTCATTTTATCTTCAAAATAAGTAATTAGGAACATAACTGCAAGAGAAGCATAACAAGATTCTCATTTAGCTGGCTATTATTTTTTGCACATGTGTACTTTTTTTAGCATAACCTCAGCTGCAGAAAGTCATATCCTGTTGCTAATTTACGGAAACTAAGCAGAGGCTCTGTAACAGAGGTTAATTTGGGTTTAAAACAAATGAACTACCACAGAATCACATACTGCTGATTAAGCTGACTAAAAGCAATGCCTGGGACAAAGCCTAATTTTTTCTGACAAGTTTTTCATCAGTGGACATAGCCTTTTGTGAACTGGGATGTCTGTTCTAAGATCTGTCGTCCAGGTTCCCAGGGTCAGGGGGTCCCTGTGACACATGTGAGGCACAAGGACAACCTCTCAGGGTTGATTCCAACACCTCTATATTGCAGCTGCCTGCCTTAGAGATGGCTCAGTCCCAAGGGACTCACTGCCTAACTCTGCCATTGGACACTGTGAACTCAAATTATCAATGAATCGTAGAATTATTGAGACTTCAGTGTATGCATGCAGATCTTACTGTTGAAAACATAACTAAGTCTCTGACAAAGGATTCTACCAAACCTTTAGTCCAAGCAGCAATGTGTAAAAATTACTCTCATGTCTTGCTTTTTAACCTGAAAAATCCACACGATTTCCTGTCCTTATTCAAGGAACGGAGCATGGCGCATGGAGTTGTTCTGTCCAAACTAAGTTCACTGAATTTTACCACAAACTTTGTTTCAGGGGAAAGTGAGACGGTGAAGGTTGAAGCATTCAATGCCTTTTCTGTAGTAATGGTGAAGGCTGACGCCTTTGCAGCGTGGTGTAACAGGCACAGCCACAGGCCCACGCACAGATCTGTGAGATTCGCAGCTCTCGGGTGACTGCTACGCTCAGTAAGCAGCGCTGGGGAATCAGTGGGGAAGGCAGAAGGTTTGGCCAGGCAAGGCCGTGCCCCTCACATAAATAAGTAAAACACTTTATTAGCAGCATCATTACAGCAGACTTAACTGTGAACCACAGAATTGCAGCCAGTCACTATTATCCCAGAAAACAAAGCAAGAACAATTACCCTTAATCCTTGTAAAACATATTTAGATCATTAGAACACCTATACTAATTCAGCTAATTATTTCTCCCATGAGGAACAATTTCTCCTGTGCTTATACTACACAAGTCTCCTATTTTAATCACTACAGTCCCTAACATCAAATATTATGACATTACTGCTTTATTGTAAAAAAAAATAAATAATTCACATTAGGAGAAAAACCCCAAAAACCAACATGGAACTCAACGGTGAAGATGAAAAAAGATTTGACAGAATAGAACTCACTAATTAGCCAATCTTTCCTCTTCCTGGACTCATTCCTCCGTCAAGGACTGATGTGCTTATAGTGCAGAATCGTAACATTGACCAAAATATTGAGATTCATGTGAGTCATGACTGAGGAGCACTCAGAGCGCTATTAAAATATCTAATTTCCGGTAGGGCAGAGACCACTTTTTACAAATACATTCAATAACTACCATAACAGATATTTCTTTAAAACCAAAATATACTTATGCTTAAATGAGTGACATTTTCTGGACCAAGGCACATACTTTCACAGAGACTACATCCATACTCAATTCCAGCTGAAGGAAAGAGGAGCTATAACTGAATGCAAAAGTGCTCAGCACCACTGACTGCCATGAGAATTAGTGAAGAGAAATGTCCTATGTGCCTTCTGTGTCTGTATGTCCCAGCTGCGTTCCTTCTACAAGTCCTCAGGGTGTGCCTAACCAGATCTGCACAAACAAGGCATTTCCTACCCCTCAGCATCTCTGCTGCCCTTCTCAGCATTTGCTTTCCCTATGCCATTTTTCAAGGAGTGACCAGAACTGCTTGTCGAGTTCACTGTGCAGGGAAAGCCTAGATTTATAGATGGCATAAAGATGTTTTCTATTTTGTTCTCCTTTTTTCCCCTAATAATTTTTATGAGTCTATTTGCCTTTTCAGTGTAACTGAGCACACAGATGATATTTGCAGTGAACTACACTCAGTGACCTTAAAGAAGGTCCTTCTGAATGGGAGTAGCTAAGGTAAAACTTACCATGGCATATGCCTTGGAAGTTATTTTTCCTGGTGCCATTATTTTACATTTATCAGCATTGGATTTCATCTGCCATTTTATCACCTGGTCATTCAGTACTGAAAAATCATTTCACAACTCTTCCAAAGCAGACTTGTGTTGGACTACCCTGCCCTTTTTCTACAATTGCAAATAATTTTGGTTTAATCCTCAACCTCATTTTTTGCTCAGTTACAAATGCATGGAATGACATAGTTCTCACAACATATTCTCATGGAGTCCTTCTGGTAACTTTACTCCTTGGCCAAAATGACCACTTAGCACTGCTTCTTTTTTTTTCCTCCTGTCTTCTAATAATTTTTGTTTTCTTTAAAGACTACAAGACCAGTAACCAAAGGGGAAAAAAAGGAGAGTGGGGGATAAATTAATGTAATCTGGTACTCATAGATTTACCTTGGCTGGATTTAACTTTACTGCCTCACTCTCCTGAAGCTACACAACTGCCTAGGTAATAATTTAGTACACAGCACTCCTGGGGATTACAGTGAAGATGACCAGCTGCAAATTTACTCAAGTCCCTTTAAATAAGTGAATACCATGATTCTTTTGGGAATTCATTAGCAATTGGCCCATTTTTAAATGCCTTAGGGCAAATTCTTGGTCCTGTCCCTGCAGATTTACACCATTCTTTAGTATTTCATATATTTGACCTGCACTTCTATCTTCTCATTAATCCCACTTTGATTAAATACATACCCAGTATAAGTAGGAATGACTTAAATGAAAACAGAAGGAATGTTTTGGTCTTTTTATAGTACATACTTGGGCTTGTATTTTCCTTTATTTTCCTTCTTACTTTGAGCATATTAATAAAATCTCCCTAGGGTTGTTTACATATGTTTTGTTGGTTTTTAATTCTCTTTAGTCTTGGCCTTTCTGACTTTCTCCCTCAGATTTTGCTTCTGAGTACTTTTAGTTACGCATTCTTTTTTTCACTGGTGCGTCATTCCAATCCAACTTCCATGTTTAGGGCACATCTCCAGGACCACATGCATGTCCTGACTACCTGTTCTAGTTCTGACTCTTCTCTGGATAATTCTTCACTCATGTAATTCTTATTCTTTTTTTTTTTTTTCTTTTTTTCCTCTACAGTAAAAACAGCATACTTTAAACATTAGAAAAACTACAACATCAGCATGAAATATGGAAAAGATATTGCTATGCATTTAAAATAGGAGCGTAGAAACGTGAGTGACACAAGGAAAGAAACTCTGAACCCTTTTCTGCACTATTTTTTCTGATGCTTCGTTACTTTTTCACTTTATTTCATCCTTACAAAGTGTGGTCTGCAAATCTTATTGTGAGGACCTGGGAACTCTCATTTTAAAGAGAACAAAATGGTAAACCTATTACTAAAATTGCATGGAGACACTAAGAAAGCATCTCCTCAATTTCTGTGAGGCTGACGAGTGACCTGCTTTGGTATTAACACTGATCCCTGTAATGGAAAAAGTTTTACAGTGTTACCATATGCAAGTTCATTAGTTATGTTTTTTTTTTTTTAAAAAATAATTATTTAGTATTTGCACTGGTAAAAACTCTTATTTTTTTCCAAGGAAAACAGATTGCAAACTCAGTCTCAATTAATTCCATTCTGTCAGACATTTGCCCATTTTTGGTATTTCATTCCAGGTCATGCTGATGCAAAATTCAGAGATGCCAACTGTCCTGCATGAGAGCTGTCAGACAGATTAGCACTCCTGTACTGACACAGCTCCTGCTTTGTCAGGACTGGGAACCAGTGTGTTGAAAAATGAAGCCTCAGCTGATGTGCCTATGGGAAGAAAGCAACGGGCACTACATGGGGTTTTGTCCTATGGGGAGTCTTGGTGCCCAAAACTGTGCTGTCCAAATTATATTCCCACTAGTCTCTGAAAGAAGGACCAAGATTTGTTAGCACTATAACTCTCCTGAATCCCCTGAGACCGGTTTATTCCTTCCCTCTATGAAAGAAGACTATACACATCCCTTCATTTTCTTCTTTCGTGTAATATTCATGAAGTCTCTTTTTGCTTGCTCAGTTGAAACTGATTTTGATCCTTTCTTTTTCCAAATTCTCCCTCCCCTCTGTATTGAGGCTGTGCACTCTAGCAATCTTAGTTACACATTGCTGTTTCCCGTATTGTTTCTGTCACATCTGTGCTCGTATGCTGACAGCGTCAACACTTTCTCAGCTGAGCACACGGTGTCCCACCTTTTATCTGCATCACAGAATGCTCTCCAAGAATCCCTGTATTAAGTCCTGTTGGATGCAGAGCAATTCAGACTTTGCAGCTCTACCATAAAGGGTAAGATCCTAAAGTTCTTTAAATCTTTCTTGAGAATTATGGAATTCCAGGACTGTTACTCTGCAAGTATAATGAGGAAGAAGTCACAGTTCAATAGGACATAATTTTTAGCGCTCAGAGCTTCTTTCCTCATGCTGTGTTAACTTCTCAACAGACTCAAAAATTCAGACTGCTGAGGAACTGTGACCCTTGTTTATTCCACCTCAGATCTGGAAATAAAACCAAAACCCAGAGGATACACTTACAATGGGCCAGTTATTTTTGATTGGTATCAGAGTATGCAGATGCTACCACACAACACAAAATCAAGGCCCATTTCTTTGAGAGACTCACTATATGGAGAACTTGTTACAGCACACCACTAATCTCTGCTGTAGAATTCAGAGGGCAAAACAAAACCTTTTTCCTAATAGTACTTGTATTCCAGTCAAAAAATCTATTTTTAAACCACTAGCATTACTGTTTTGCAGCACAGAAACAGAACTTCTAAGAAGAAATGGGTACTCTAACTAATAGACAAGCAAATTATGCTACCAGTCGTATCTGTTTGCAAGTGTTACTTGCCTTAAACGTGGCTTTGAGAAAATATTCCCTAGAAAAAATTGTGTGTCATTTTACCACAAGAAATATGCAGCATTCCGGGATTAATAATGCTTTATAGCATAGCTACTTGTATCTAGTGGGGCTTTGTCTGTTCAGACCACTGTTTCTGTTTTGCTTTGTGTAGATATGGCTATTACTAGGAAGTTGTTGGTGCTGTTGTGAAGCCCAAAGGGTTCCAGCATCAGATGAAATTCCCCAGGATAATCTCCTGGGCTACATGAATTGCTTTACATGGATTGCATTTTAAATCTCATTTGATAACGAGTGTTTTAGAGAGGAAAAAAATGCTTTCTGACTTAATCACAAACCACGACAAGTTAAGTGTGCATAACAAGATTTGTCCACTTATCCAGTGTGAATAGCTTGAAAGAATTGTTCTGTTCTGCACTGGTAGCTTTAGATGTGGCTGAGAAATGGAAAGGAAAATCCATTTAAAAATCACCCACATTCTTAATGCTCACCAGTTATGGTGAAAATAGCAGCTCTTGGGGTTCTTGCCCAGCATCAGAGTATTTTGGCAGACTGCTACTATGCTGGTTAAAGAATCCTGATTTCCACTTCTGCACAGGTGTAGCTCTTGCTCTGGTTAAAGTTCTGCTTCATTTAAACACCAGAAAAACTCACCACTAACAGTTCAGTATGCACAGATGGAAATTTTCAGAATTCTGTTCTGTTTTACCTGGAGATTTGTCCCTGGCAGCCTGTGAGTCAGGTTCAAGAAGGCACCATGTAAAGAGCTCCATCAGTCACATCTCTCCCCACCCACTTCTCCCCAGTCTGTTTTTAGCAGCCACACACGAGGGCAGGAGGCAACAAAAGTGGGGCAGAGTTCCTGTGGCAAATCAGAGCTGGATTCTCTGCAGGGCTAACGACAGCAGCAAGGGAAACACAAAGCACATCCACGAATGAAGGTACAGTACACAAGCCAAAGAGTTGGCCAAAGCTCCTTGGAGTTTTCACCAGGGCAATGTTTTTAGACACCCTGGGCTTACCAGGTTGCAATTGGATAAAAAAGACAAACAAGCTGTTTCAGTTTTAGCACTAAGGGATGCTCACCCTTCTTGCGGCAGCTATGCTGTGACTTCCTGGAATGGTTTCAGTACAACTGACCAGAAACACATTTACTACAAATTTTAAGTGCTAAATGACCCCTCTTTAACCTCAACCTAAACTGAGTATTATTTCAAAATGAAACTCAACATAAAACTAGAAGATTATGATAAAGATTAACAAAGTGACCATAAAAGTGTTAGGTTGACTGAGGACACACTCTTTCTGTGGAGCTAGGTGTCTTGTCAGCCTACGGAATGAGAAGGCTTCAGATCTCCTACTGCCACAGGAAGTCCTGCAGGCGCTGGTCAGATCCTGCTCTGACTAATTCCTCACCAAAAACGGTGAGGCAATTTGGCAAAATGCCTCTGCCAGAATTATTTGCCACTTACATAACTAAGGGATCTCCTTTTTCTGTCCACAAATTAATCACGAGCAAAAAACATTGCTAATAAATTTGATACTGAGAGTTATTCCACTAACAACCAATACAAAGATTTCCAGAAAAAATCCACTGTAACTAATATCTCAAACAACATCTATTCATGCTATTTGTAATCCATTTTTCAGACTGATCACCTGAGCTGTCACTGCTCCTGCTTCCTAACTGGCTGGCTGTAGCTCTCTAAACAGAAACAGAGCACAACCCACACGCTGCAGACATCACATTCCTTCCCCAGGCACTCTCACAAGCACTTATTCTCATAGTTTTTAAAGACTTTTAGCTGCTGGGAGCATTCTTCCATGCTTGGAAATTGTGTATTTCTGTTCCTGTCTTCTCAGTGGAAGAAAACATCAACAAAACTGCGTTGAATGTGTTGGCATTATGCCAATGAACGCCTGATAATGTTTCACTGAAGAAGACACCCAGGGCTGTATGCTGTGTAGGCTGCCTTCTCCCAGCTCACTCCCAACACTAAAAAAATTTAAACAAAAGCCTTAACTCTACCTCAGATGCAACTGTGAGGAGTATTAAACAGGTAGACATCTAGGCCAAATTCACATTAGTCATAAAGTACACTCCTTGGAAGCATTAAAATACTTCCAAAACTGCAAGATCCATATGTTCATATAAGCAGGATCTGCTTCACTCCAAAGCCCTGAACACAAGAAAACAACACTCCCCGCCCTCCCACTGCCTTTTTCCTTTCATCACAACTCCACACAACTATCCAGTGCTGTGCAGACTCTGGGAGAGGGTTTACTCCTGCCTCACCATCAGGTGTTCTCCATAACCTCTTCCCAGGCAGGTCCTTGTTCACTGCTGAGCCTCAATAATAAGGGGTGGATTTCATTTGTGTCAAATACTGTTAGATAATCTCATTCTTCTCTTCATTCTAGTAATTAGAAAAGAAAATAAACAAAAAATCAGCCCAAATGTAAAGCAGCACGCTCTGTTGAACAGCCCTGGGATGCCAGCTCAGTGGATGACGTGAATAGTACATTCCGGGGCAAGGATTCAACAGCAGGTTTTAGTTCAGTGTAGCACAGGACTAAACCATGATTTCCAAATGTATTTACATTTTTCTATCCTGTTTTCCATAAACACAACCCAGTGCAAACACATACCCCCTTCTCTCAGACAAAAGCTCTTTCTCCCACTAAGCTAGTTTTTTATGACTCTGTGGGTCAAGGCTATACTTTAAAAAACCCCAAACAATCCTGACTAAATAAAGCACTGTTGCTGGCACTTCTCATACTAATGGCAACAGAAAAAGGAATAAAAGAACACATATGAGAAGGAAGGAACATGTTCCGGATGCAATAATTTCAGTTCCCTGAAATTAGGACTGGAACAGATCACACAATCCCTGTTCACTGGGCTGACCTAAAATTAACACAGTGGACTTCACTCCTTCTAAATTTTTAAGGTTACTTGAGAATTGAACTTCTCAATGTGTAAAAATACATTTGTTTAATAATTGAAGGCTTCAGACTCAATCAAAATTTTGAGCCAGCAGAGCTGTTTATACCAACAAAAGTCCTTTCTGAAATTACAGATCCAAGGGTGTTTGAGCAGTGTCTATATCACCAGCTGGTATCAATGAGCTGTGGAGGAGCACTCAAGAGCAGAGCAGTTATCTCCAGCCAAAGGAAATCACAGGCCTGTGAACAGGGTTACTCATGTACCTGCCTCTGCGGGACATTCACACTACAGAGGAACCAGAACCAGGAACAGAACACCTGGTAAGAACCAGACACATTCATGTATCACCAAAGATAATTAAAATATATTTAGCCCTTCTTCCACATAGTTTCATTACATGGAGCCTGAATTCTTTGTTCTATAGTTGTGACACTCAGCAGTCAGTATGAAATTACATAACCAGAATGCATCAGAAGGGAACACCTGTGCTTCATCTCATGTCTCAGTCCTTACTCTGACATGGCACTTGTGACCTTCTCATTATGTTGTGCTTGTGCACATCTAAGTGTGACAGAAAGGGTGAATAAAAAAATATTATTGCTCCGTGAAACAAAATTAGTGTCCACATAGACCAGGAGAGGGTACAGGGTAATAGCAGTTTTAATTGTTTCCCTGTTTAGGAAATGCAGCAGTGCATGGAATGTATCACCAGCAGCTTAGAGTAAAACATTTTATTCTCTGTCAAGATAAAGGTGAGTGATAATGGCTGTGACTAAATCTTGACAGGCAAATGATCTCTTCTCCTTGTAAGAGTCTGTCGTGTAATGAGCAATCAGAGCAGCTGAGCAGTAATTACATACATCCACTTGCACTAAAAGCATTTCTGATGGACTGAAGGGTACTGATGCAGAAACATGATATAATTATTTTCCTTACCTTTACATTGGACATGAAATTATGATGTTTTCTGTTTGTTTTTTGGGGGGTTTTCTGTTTTTGGTTTTTTGTTATGGTTTTTTGTTTTGTTTTTTAACTAAACAAAAACCCAGAAGCCTAAAAAGCTTTTTTATTTCTTTTAACTTAACGTGTTCTTTCCTGCTTTTAATTAACACTTATTTAGCTTGAGACAGAAGACAGGCATTACATAATACATATTTCTTGTGTATTTTTAGGGCAAGCCCTGGAAGCATGGAGAATGATGCAGGCTTTCATGTGATCAGGATCTGATGTGGAAGAGCAACCAAGTGCCAGTACACATAGCAGTGCCAAAAGCTTTTGATTAAGCTAAACCAGACAAAGTGTGAGAAACCTTCATGTTGTTCTAACACATTCTCTGAAAATTTGTGGGAGGAAAGAAAGAAAAAATTCCAAGGTGGAACAGGGATTTGGACATTTATTCAAGCTGATAATGCTCTGAATTTCCAATGAATGAAGCAGGACAAGATTCTTGAAGCATAGATAATGTTCAGGCTCCAGACTGATTGATCTTTCCAGATCAAAAGGTCCTTCTGATACTATTGATGTGCTGGTCTGTTTATGACCACAATTCCACTTTTAAAGTCTACTAAATTAATACAAAAAGATAATGCTTCGGTGCCAATAAAGATGCTATTTTACACATGGAGATAGATTTAGCTAAACCATGCTCAAAAAATACACAAGACGGTGGTTTATAAGTCCTTTGCATCTGCTACCTGAATGCTGTTTATATATATATATATATAAAATTTTTTTACCACTATGACAAATTCCAAAAGCCCACCTGAGCACTCCAATCTGCATTTGCCATCAGCAACCTATTGATCTCGATTAAAAATTCATGCTATATTCACATAGAAAGCTTACAAATAGAGAACACTCCTGCATAAGTCCAGTTTCTGAATTCCAGCCCTCAAATACCACAGCAGAACTTAAAACAATATGTAAGGTGAACAGAGCCATCACATCCTCTGGTTTCCTGTAGCTCTGACGTGCTTCTCTGGTACCTGATTAATTCAAGTTCTATAAAGGTCTGGGAAGGCTCTCTGGAATCATTACAAACTCCAATTTGTGCTGCACAGTATTGCCAAATGTCATAACTTTATATCATGGCTATCTATTTCCATGCAGTGCTCTCACTCCTTCAAAAATATTCCCTGTCCTCTCTAATTCTTTAACAACCTTGCTACTTATCCTGCCTCGCACCTCACAGAAGCTGCTGCTTCCCTGAGCACTACAAGATGCTTAGGGCAGGTATGGCTTTTCACTTGAAATAAAGAGGATTTTTTTTTTTTGTATTTCAGCAGGTACTTTTGTTCACATAATTTCCCATCTTTCACTTCTTCAGGGAAGCATTCATAAAAATCAAATCTGCTAATTTTCATCATGAGTGCATCGAGTGTGTACAAAGTTATTGGCGGTATACATTTCAGCATCGAATATTTTAATATAATGAGAATATATATACATCTGTGTACATATAAAAATCCTGTAACTGCACGTGTTTTTTCTATCTTCCCTTCTATTCTACAGAATTACATCTATATATTTGTTTTATAGAAATGATAAAAATGTATTTTGCAACAAGAACAGCTGCTAGTCTACGAGCTCTGTGATAATTTGACTGTTGGTCGATTTATATGATTCCATATTTATTTTCCTAGACTTGAAAAGCTCCTGTCTATTATGGAGGTTAAAAATGATGCTGGAAAAGGTAAAGAGGAAAACTCAATCTCTAGCCTTCCAGAGAAGGAAGGCCAGCTGTGAGAGGATTATCCATCAGACAGTAAAACTCACAGAGGCTGTCAAGTTCCAATAGGAACACTCATAATGGAGAGTAATGGATACCTCTGCCTGTGCACATCCTTCAGATTCCAAGTTTTGGCAATTACATCATAATTTTGCTCCTTTAATCTAGGAAAAGAAACCATTTTCTTGGGGTATTATTTTGCTTTTAAATAGATAGAATCCACTTATACATAAAATTTTCTAGCATTGAGCTCAATTGCTACCATGGCACATAATTAAACGGGTTACAAAACAGAGACACAGATGAATTAAGTGAGTTTCTCCAAAGCCAAAACCACAAATTCTATTATTTTAACAAATTCAGTTTTGCCTTCCTCTGAACTCCTGTACTACACTTACATGTTTTTTTCTGTAGGACATTGCTAAAAACAAAATAGTTAAAAATTAGGTCTTCAAGCACACTTTTGCATGTTTCTGTAAAATATAAAATGCTAATTACGGTACAACTAGAGCACTACTTTGCTGATATGCTGAAATGAACCATTGAATTAATTTGGACCACTTTACTGATCTTTTCTCCATCAGATAAAGATTATTTGACCCAAACAATTTTTTACCTGCCAATTAGAGGACTTTTCTGTATTTAGATTTCACTCCAATTAAAGTCAAGAGGATTCATAGCATTTTCCTTCAATATGATTAAGCTATTTTTTAATCTTTGTAGAGTAACACAATCACTTGCACACATCAGAAAGAGAAAAGGAAATAGAGGGATAATGACAAGGAGAAGAGGCAAAGGGAAAAAGTACTGTGATCCATATGGCACCAAAGCAGATTTGATACTAATTAATAAGGCTTCATCTGTAATCTATTTAACTCCCCATTCTGGCAAATTGCCCAAGTAATTTGTTCTGATCTCTAATTCTGTGCTTACTAAGTTGTTTTGTATTTCTTCTGGTCTCCAAAATAATTAATGTATATTGCAGGGGAGAGTGTTTTTTGAAGAAAAAGATAGAGGCCACTGTTGCAAACAGCAAAGAACCAACCAACCTACTTCCCAACTTTGGGGTCCTAATTTCCTGTCAAAAGGTGGTTGGTTACCTGCTGTCCAGAACTTCTGGTTTCCACTGGAAGACTTGGACAGGGAAACAGAGTCCTGCAGAGGGCTCCAGTCATCAGGAGCCTGGAGGCAGGGCAAAGGGTGCTCAGTGTCCCCAACACACGCATGGCCTTACCTCCCCAAACTCTGAAGAGCAGGAGCCCTCCAAGACTCTTCTATCTCAGGCTGTTTTGCCTTTCTAAGATAAAATAGGGTCTAAGGAGCCATCAGAGTTGGCCTATTCTTACTTCATTAACAGAGACAAGAAGGCAGAAAAGGAAGAAATTGCAGCTCTTGTTCTCTCTACTGTTTGCTTTTGGCAGAATTTTTTTCAGCTCTTCCAATACAGCTGAGTCAGCCCAGTCAGAGGGAAAAACAACCCACCTCACAAAAATAAAAAATAAAACCAACATATCATCAATCCAGCTGGGTCCTCCACCACAGACAAGACTCCTCCAACTCAGGGCAGACATCTGTTAAGCAAACTTGTCTTACTGCTATCAGAGAGAGACCTATTCTAAAATAAGAGCGAAATGCAGTCATTTTCACTTCAGGTTCTTGTGGCCTCTCTGGGACTCACGGTCGGTCAGTATTTTGTTCTGCACACACACGGAGGAGAGCAGCCTGCCTCTCCAGACCCCCCAGCTCCTGCTTAAGATGTCTAGTTCATACATAAGGGGTTGAAAAAGCTGTCAGTACTGGAGCCACCTTTTTTTTTCTTCCTTTTTTTTTTGAGAGGGAGGGAGTTAGGAAGGAAAGAGGGGTGCACCTTTCCAAACATGCGTGGGGCAATTTGGCAGTACAGACAGGCAGTGCATTGTACTGGCCTTGAAACAACAGCCAAAGAAAACCACAACTCTAAACGGCACAAACCTGAGGATTTAAGGGACACTTGAGGTGTGATGGTATTTCTGCAGGGAGATAAAGATGCAGGCTCCTGTAGAGCACCATCAATCTGCACTTCCGATGGGAAGCATGAATTAGAGGGTGTGAATCACTTTTCTACTGACGCACACCCAATGAACAATCAAAACATTTAATAGAAAACATGAGCCTGCTAATCTAAAGATCTTCTCGTGTGCATGCTGTGAGTAATAATCTGTACAGTTAGTAGATACATGCTTCCTACTCCCACATACTTCACACAGTCCTCGTGGCTATTGCAGTCTCTAAATCTAAGTCTCCTGCACTAAATAACCATAATCGCTTCCCTCAGAGATAACAGGCAGCTCAGAGGCACCACAGGATCTGTTGCTGGAACTTTGCCATGGGTGCCATATAAGAGCTGCACAATACATTACTTATGAATGCCAACATTCATTTATCTGTTCTGGTGTATTTATTTTTGTACTTGGAGCAATAGCTCCAAGGAGCAGATGATTAATTCTAGGTTATAGTGAAGGACTGTTTACAATATACAAACCTACTTTGTAGCAGTAAAACTAGCCTCCAAACCTGTTTATTGAAAATGGTATTTAATAATGCATTTAGCTATCTCATCACTTCCAAACAGGTTTTAGAAGGTATATCTCTAATTTTTTCCCCTTCTGACCAATGCTGCTCTTGTACCGACATAATCACAGTCCTCATCAATACTTTCAGTGAAGCAGAAGCAAACACTTCTCCCCCTCCTGTTGTTTTGCTTTCTATACTGCTCACATACCATTCACAGTTAAGCAACTCATTACTGCAAACTTTGAGCAACTTATTACAGCAAACTTCTGCTGACAATTAGAATTCAGCAAGTCTTGCAGTAGTGTTTGTTCTAACTGATCTGAGCCACAAGAGCTGAAGCACTGAACAGCAAGCAGTGATCACAGGAAGAGAAAGCAGCTGAACTTCAATATTTCCTGTTGGAACTCTGAGGAGCTTTTTGTCTTGGGCGTGATGATTAATTGATGGTTGCCTAGCACAGATGGTTTTCCACCTTTCTGAGAATGATCTAGTTCCAGATGCTCTCTTGCTTGCTAAGGATCCAGACTTCATGTTCAACATGTCATGCTAAACAGCACCTTCCATAATGTTCACCCTTTAGTTTTGAAAGGCACAAAATGAGACAATGATTTGGAACCAAACCCACAGTATTTCTCTTAAGACTGTCCCTTCACTCGTACAAGCTGGCAGTTCTGGGAACAATTTGACACGAAAGAGATTGGCCAAGGAATCCAGGTGTTATGGCAGTTCATGTGTGACCACAGCAACGGGAATACACCAATTCTCCTCAAGCAGCAGGGAGACTGCTCTGGGTTTGCTCCCCACTGCCCTGGAAGGCAGGCAAAGCAAAGCAGAGAGGTGACTGACTCACTGTCACATTACCTGCCTCTCAGCCACCCAGTCACATCCTGTGCTGAGCCTTCATTTACCAAAAACAGGAGGTACAAGATGAGAAAGAGGTGTAATTTGAGGGTCTCATTTTTATGTGGCCTGTACTAATGCAGTAGGTGTCAAAAGCAGGTTTAATTAGAACAGCAAAATCAATTTAGGAGAAGCGCTGTTTAAGCACCACAGTCAATTAAATAAAGTTCTATATATTTTTTTAAACAATATAAAGGTTTTTGAAAAATACAGAGAAATAACCTTAAGGTTTGAAAGTTGACAGTGAATAGTTAAAACCTGTTAGTTGGGTGGCTCCTCTCTTTAAAATGTTATAGATCCAGAAATGGAGATGGCCAATGCCTTTGAGAAATGTAAAATATACTGCAGGACTAAAATCTAATGCCAAAATTTCCTTTTCCACATGTTTTTTCCTTCCTCAGCAGCTAATACATACTGTTCATTCTATTTACCATTGCACACAGAGGATTAGTTCTGCATTTGATTGTCCCATTTGGTGTAAAGATAATAGATTTACATTTCATTATATCTTGGCTATCTGGCTCTACAGAGGGTAATTTTGCTAAATTCTATTACATTTACAGTTTAATGGCTTTAATAAAAAATAAAAAAATGCACGGTAAGTAGTCTTATTTACTTTTTTTTTAAGCAGCAAGAACTAGAACCAAACCTCCTCCTTCTGGCATCAAGTTAACACAGCTAATCCAACCCTTTTTCGGTATTTTCAGCCTTTTAGAAATTAGCACCTGTTCCAGCTTCTTTCCTTCTTAAAACAAGTGAAAAGAACGTTGGCATATGGCTGAATGAAGACAACCACTACAGTTAGGGCTTCCTTCCTGTGCCCAGGGAAAACCTGCAGGCAAATTTGGATCATTGAAGAATCTCTTCATAGAAGGAGACTGAAGCTTTAGCACAAGCATGGTGACTTGCAGCCAACAGATCACTATTCTGCCAAGGAAAACTGATCCGATTTGGGGTCAACACAATTTCGAGAAGCTGTCAAATGTCCACAATACTTGCATCTTTTTCAGGCTCATTCCTGGAGATTGCTATTAGGCCTCACCCCCAGTGTAAATCCACACATCTCCTCTCATACAAACTGCTTAGCTCACAACTCAGCCAGCATCATGGGGCTAAAAATGAACATCAAAAACATGTGCCTTCCATTTGGCACAGCGAAACCACCAGCCCTGCAGTCAGCTAATGCACTGGGGGGCCAGGAAGGTGATACAGAGTCTGAAAGACAAACAATATTACCAAGCCAGATACAATGAATATAAGTATACAGGATCTAAGAAACACAAAACCCCAGAAAAATAGACATTTCATATAAATTCTTTAGTGATACCATGAAAGATACTGAGAAATTACAGCAACTCTTTCTCTAAAAATTATTAGAAGCAGCATCATGTAGGTAGTATTGTTTTATTCTTACAATAGCAAGCACACCATTTAAATAATATTTGTCATTTATACAATGCCACATCATAACAGTGCTGCTATTCAATCCACAGAAAGATATAGTGCAGAAACAACTTTTCCTTCACTTCAATATTGTCTACATAATGTCAAACACTTCCTACTGTCCCCACTGAGCAGCAAATACACACAAAAGCCTCACATCCTAAGTTGAGTGTGACTCTGTAAATATTACTTGGCATTTTTTTTTCATAGTATTCAACCATAAAGACAGATCACACTCCATTTCTTTTAAATGATTTCTACAAAGATTTTTTTTTTAAGAAATAAAAAAATAACACATTTATGCTCCATTGCAGCACGCTAACCAACTTAATGTCTACCTATTGTGAAGATCCGGGCACCTCTGAATCTAATAGTAACAAGAAAATAATCTGACTTTTTTTAACATATGTCAGTTCTCAAGTAATTGCATCTGTATCACTTAAACTCCATTTCAATTACATAACTAGAAAGCAAGTAATTAATCCACCTTCCCACACAGACCTGGATATTACCTTTGAAAAAATAAACAATTACATAAAATATCCTATACTTGGTTTCAAAAGTGCCTAAACATCTGTAACTATAATTTTGAAGCCACAATACTTAAAAAAGTAACTACAACCCCATAACTTTTATCCCTACGGATAAAACTTTTGTCCCTACGGGGATAGAGTGTACAAAAGTTTCTCACCACACCTGGATTTCAGTTCAAATGCCTGGCACAACCTCTCAGAAGGTTTCTCTGCCCTCACTTGGGATAAAAAAGCTGCCTCTGAAAGCGAGTCACTTCAAGTGAGCTTCGTTACTCGCTTCACTGCAAGACCACTGCATTGACAGGATATTCCAAATATTCTATGGAAACTGTAGAAGAATTCTTAGAACAGAATGGACATGGTCTGTATCTGAACGCAGTGAACAAGCCAGGCTTAGCAGGGCCTGCTTGCCCTGAGTGCTGAGATTAACATGACTTAGTGCTGAGAGTGTCCTTGAGGTTCCATGAGAAAAAAGGGAGGCTTAACGGGATGCGATAACCGCGAGCTGGGAGGAGGGAGGACACTTGTTTGCCGTATGTTTTCCAATTAGCAGACAGACACGCGTGATTTTACCTAAGTATCCAATCACAGAGTTAGTTACAGTGCGTGGACCACGGATGACTAGTTGGAAATGCTACATAATCCTGCCTGTTTTGAGCAATAAACGAGAACGCTATCTAACCGTGTCGGTGTTTGTCGGTACTCGGCTCCCATTCTCAGTGGAGGACCCTGCTTCGGGAAACAAACGGTTCCATCATGAAACGTTTTCTGGACGTGAGGCTCCAGAACAGAGGTTACTCACTTACTGAGGACACAGCAGTGTAAAGCATTCCTGTGATAACTGAGGAGCTGGACTGTGTTGCAGGAGTGCTGCACGGGCAAATGCCGGCCAGCCAAGGGGCTCACTTCAGAAAATATTTGCAACAACTTTCGGAAATGCCAGATTTGAAAGAGGACCATAACAATGAGTACATATAGCCTGAGGCTCACCCTATGTGAAGTCCTGTTTCAGCGAGGGCTATTGATGTTCTGTCATATTCAAGGCAGGGTCATAACAGCATCTGCAGCAGTGAGGGATTTTTGTATGAGCAGTTTCAGTGCTCAGTGGCAGGGTATCTCAGCTGAAGTGCAGGTTCCAGGGCACAGCTCAGTGAGCACTGGTACTCTCATCGTCCCCCCCACCTTGCTCGTGCTCTAACAGCGAAGGCAGCTCCTCAAGCCCATTATTTGTCACAAACGGGTGCCTCTGCCGAGAACAGTTCTCTGGGAAGGCAGCTCCTGGCTCTAAGAACAAGGAAGTGCACTGTCTCATCCTGAAAAGGTGGGCCTGTGGATACGCTTCTGCTTTTGTTTCCAGCCACCTGGAAATATTAGAAAGCTATTTTGCCTACAAACAGATCTGACTAATGTTCCAGCCACCCTCTGCCTTTGAGCTGTGGCTTGCTGCTTATTGGATAAAGTAGCACGATGACACCTGGCAGAGCATTTAGCACTTTCACTGGTCTTCAGGATTCCTTCTCTCTTTTCAAAAGCACAAAAGCTTAAATGTTACCAATATTCCTCCTATTCCTTTCCAAGTACTCCTACTGCTTTACTGAGAGATGAAATATCCTGATGAACTTATCTCCACCCAGGGACAATAAAGCTTTACTTAATCATTTAGTCAGAAGTCTACTACATGAATTACATTTTACACTACCAACACCAGTAGAATAATAGAGTTTGAAATAAAAATAGCAAACAGAAATAACAAATTCTTTTATTGCAGACAATAGCAGGGACAGCTCAAGCCTGCAACCACAGTTTTTCCCCCAATCACAACTATTTCAGTGATTTTATTTCAGCACACCTCTCTGTCCTTCCCACTGTCACTCAGTAAGAATGATGTGCACTTGCAGAACTAAAATCGGTCTCAAGTAGCAAACCCAAATATTTATGTGCCTCTTGTTTTATACAATTTGAAGGACTGAAGCAAAAGAGCAGCTCTCATTCAGTTTGGTAGTCTCAAATACAATATTAACTGGATGTTTTACTGGACATCTAAAAGGTCTCCTCTCACACCTTGGAGAGATGAAACAATTGCAAAAATATATATACGGCAGGTAACAATCCATGGACCACAGAGCTGAATAGACTGAGTTACCTCTTTTTTCTGAAACAAAAGTGTAATAGAAACAAAACATTTATTCTGAAATCTTTGGAAAGCAGTGTCAACCTTTTCTATGGAAATTAAAAAACAATAAGGATTTATTTTTATTCAAGATATCTTCTCTGGCAGTTAGCCAAGATCTCTGCAAAAACATTAGATGAATAAATCATTATCCAATAGAAAACCTGTTTATGGAAATTAGATAACTTTACAGAAATTTTTATGACAGCAGATTTGCACTTCAACAGAAGCATCCTGACTTTGATTTATTCAGGTAATCTGTATTTATTAGTTTCTTGTGTTTGCCATTTAAATGAAACAACATTTCTAGCCACTTACACTCTCCTTAGGAGGGTGGGTTTTCAGAAGCCCTTGACATAAGCCTACTTTCCTTTTGCTGTATCAAATATAAGCTTTACTCTAGTGTGTAAGAGTAGTTGAATATAGCTAGAAACCAGGATTATATCAAAGAGTATGTGACTGGCCATAAATCAATTAAAATCCATCCAATTTTAGAGTTCTCAAAATTAAATGTTAACTGTTAAATTAGTATTGTTAAGAGACTGTTTCAAGCGTGAATGCCAAAGTGATTGCTTAATAAACATCTATTTAAAAATGTTGTCAATAACTTGATAAAACACTATCCATAAAATTATTACCGTGAAGACTACAGGTGACTAAAAAGTGGTAAACAATGAAGTGTCACAGAGACACTGCTGTCCATCAGCCTCTGACCCACAAGTCACAGGGGAAAGGGGCACAGCTCAACACAGAAACACAAGGAGGGCAGGGATGAAGCTTAACATGAGAACAAAACATGGACAAAATGGGCTTTTTCATGCCTTATCCCTGGCTTTGCAATCCTTAGTCTGACACTAAAGAGGAAAAGGACTGAGAGGAGGAAAATTTATCATCGAAGCTACTGATCTACTGTGCAGTGCTGTCCCCAAGTCCACTGGAATATCAAGCTGTCACTGATCCCAAGAGGATGCAATCAAATGGAGACAGAGAGAACAGATGGCATCACAATCCCCATCGTGTTTTGCCAAACTTTAATCACTGTATGAAACTCGCATCCCTGCTACCAACTTTTTTCACATCTTCCTGCCTTGAGTTCCCTTTTCCTGCTTTCAAAAGGCTCTACCCAAGATTGCATCTTTTGAAATTCCATTGCAGACCTGTGACCAAAACCACAGATAGAGCAAATCTTTAAATACCTCAGATGGCGATACAGGTTTCCAATGTCTCCAAGTTTTCTGATAACAGCAATGATTTGTGCCTATCTTTCTTTAGCAGAGAAGGTGCAGCTAAGGGCAGAATTTTCATAGCCAATTTACATGTATCAGACATTCAAAAATGGAAAACTGAGCACAGACTGCGACAGCTTGAAAGAGCTGCACACTCTAAAGCAAAGAAACACTGAGATGTAAAGAAGTATTTCAATCTTGTACTTGTCTACAGAAAAAGACCTGCAGGAATGCCACATACAGTTCTGATTCCCAACTTTTAATAAGAATGTGGGAAAATTGAAAATATTTATAAAGCAACAACAAGAAGAAAATTACTTAAGATTTTAAACTAAGAATTCCAAAAGTTCTTTATCCTAGAGGTGTGGCTAGGGGAGGATTTCTTTGTGGTCTAATAGGGATCCGCAGGGAGAGCAGAATTTGATGGCAGAGAAAACTCTTCAGCATCATAATTACAGAGAACAAGGCTGCAATAACTGAACCTGAAGATAGGCATATTCAGATAAGAAATAAGAGACACCTTTGTTATGGTAAGGTTCATTAATAGCTTACCCAGAATTCTTCATCTCTGCACACTTTGAAATCACAATTGAACAGGTTTAAACACAGCACCTGGTCTAATTCAGGCAAAGGTGTTGGATTGAAAACCAGCATGCGGGCGAGTTCAATGCTCACAAAATAATCACAGTAGTCATTTGCAGCCTTAATTTATACAAATCTGTGACTTATCTCTCACCTTAATTCTGAGACATGGTCAGAAGAGTCACAAACTAAATTAGCTCTTTTACATTCAATCACGTGGCCATATGTCCCTATGCTTTCCATGCAAAAAAATGCAGTCATTTGCCTAAAATCTGATTTCTAACTGTACACACAAGCTCAATTACCCTGCTTGCTGTATGCTCTCATTCTAATTAACATCATAGAACATAAGTTATACCTGTAAGAAAGGAGCATATATCAAGTCAAAAGAAAACAAGGGTAAAATTAAAACAGGGACATAATGTTTTGTAAAGGCCATTTTCCATTAACCTTAAAAAAAATTAAAAAGAGTGAAATAAATGAGAGACATAGCTTTTCATAATATTTTGAGACATATAAAAGTTCATCTTAACATCTTATTTTGTCATGAAGACTCATGGAGCCTTTGGCATTAAGAAACAAAAGAATCTTGTGAAAGAGATGAATAATGGAATAAGGAAATACATCCACTGACTGTTACTCTAGACTGTGCCTACAGATTTGCATCTCAATTTTGGAATAGATTATAAAAGGAATATCAATCGTGATTTTTGTATTTTCTTTTTCCACTCCCAGCACTGTACTTGTTCTGAACACCACAGAGTGAATTAAATTAAGCCTCCCTCCACACCCACTCACATTGAATTGCAGCCTTCTTTTGTCTACATGCAGACAAGGTCAGTGCAGACTAAGATCTACTTCAAGCCTGCACTGTCCAAAACCAGGCAAAAAACCCCAAAATGACAAAAGGTGCAGACATATTTAGTCATTTTAGGTAAATTTAAAGGCTGAAAAGGCTGAATTAAGTCACTATTTTGGACCTCAAAACCTAAACCATGCTTAAAACCTACTGAGCCAGGGCAAGTCCTGAGGATGAACACAGACAAAGCCAGGAAGAGGGAATCTGAACACATATTTCAAAGGCTACCTTGTGGCTTTGGCAAGCCATCAGCATTCTGCCTCCTTCGGTTGGTACTTTCAATTTAGCAAACTAAAGCAGGACTCAAAAAACCACATTATAACAAATTATCCTGGTCATACAAGTATTTATATATATAAATACACAGCTTCCAAGTATGAATAAAGTTAAATTAAATAAATGTAACACTGATATGATTCTCCGTGTGAGTCAACCTGTTTGTGACTCAAGTTCCTTTGCACTGAGGAGATTTTGGGGCATTTTGATGTTACTACTGCAAGATGACAAAACAGTATTTTATCTATTATCCCACACATGGTAGAACCTTGATATCTTCACGAACAGTTTGCATCCTGTGCTTTTCCAAATATTTGCAATCTGCCTTTTTGTGTTCATTAGCGGAACACTTACCTTTCAGTCAGGCATCTTCCTAATACAAAGATTTAACAATAAACAGAAGTCTCACTGAATTCACTTGGAACAGTGAAAAGGCAAGGAAAAAATACAAACATTTCCAAACACTCAAAATCCAGTAGCGTGTCAAAAACCATTACAAAGTGTTTTATCTTCAAGAACTGACACCTCCTATGACTCTAACTCATGTAAGTCACAAAGCAGTACCTTGTTTGAGCTGAAGTCAGTCTCCAGCTGACTCTTCCATACACTGCTTTCTTCCCACCTGCCAAAAAAAAAAAAAACCCAAAAACCAAATTAAAAATCCAATTTTTTAAATGCATTTCCCCCAAGGACTGTCAGAAATATGTTAAGCTAACGTTAGGAACCACGCTTTTTTCCCCCCATAGTTTTTGCATTGTTGAGAACACCAATATCTACACTTTAAAAGTCACAAATAAAGCAAGAGTGAAAGAAACCTGGAAAAAAATTTCTTGGTGAACAATCTCAGGCCAGGGAAAGTTTAAAAAGCCTTGCTCACAGTGCTTCTAAAACAATGCTAGTACACATTGCCATTCCTTTCCTGCGTACAAGGATTTAGGAATATGCTACACCACCAGCTAAAGAACCAGAACTCTTTATTTGAGCACAGTGTTTTAATTGGGATAACAAAACCAGGAGCAAAACCAGGCAGATGTGTAGCCTGAAACAAATTTTTGTACTGTAGGGTATCAGAAGCTCTTTAAAAATTAATCTATTCTCTTCTGAAACAGCTGCTGTCCCAAAAGGTCAGTAACTAACTGCTTATTATTGTCGCTACTAATTTTAATGAAACCAGATTTTCTCTAAGTAGCACCAATAAGGACTACTTGGATCAACCTGCAGAGATACGAACAAAACACACCTGATCTTAACACTGCAGTGGGGCAACACATTGATTATTCCAAAAACTCACCTCTTCTCCAAACTCACAAAAGAGAATAGCTGAAGTCAGAGTCTCTAAACAAGATGAAATGTCTAAACACAGACAGTCAGTGAAAAACAAAGGAAGAACAGAAAATGCTGAAGAAAAAAATGTGCTTCTGATGAGATTTTAGTTGTAGTTTGCAGAGAGAAGCAATAGACTAGATAAGTTCTTTCCTTCCTTTCCAGCCTTTCTTGAGTACCAGATAATCTAAAAGAAAAGGCCTAAAACTGCAATTTGGAAAGCTCTGGAAGACTATTTTATATCTATTTTGGTCAAATCCTTCAGAAGGTTACAATCTGCATTATGCTCTCCTCGGTTTTATGAACTAATTACAGATGTCTTCCTCCTGCCATGGCTGTTCCATGTGGAACATTGCTACTACAGAATATCCAGATTTTTCCCTCCAGTTGAGTAATAGATGTTGTGATTGGGAGAAGATGAATGGGCCTGAGAAGTGAGTAACCCAAATAGAGAGACCCTAACAAATAAAATAGTAATTTTGCTTGTGTTGACTGGCTGCTTCTGGGTCTCTGACTGATGCAACATAACTGGAGACATTCAGTTTTGGAAAAGGAGACAAAACCTCCCACTGATTCAGTATAATCTGGTTAGAAAACAAAGACCAGAGAAGACCACTATCCTCTGCCTTATGGTGGGTGCTGCTGATGAAGTCCTTGCCCTGAGAAATGTGGCCTTAAAGCAATGCTAATGCTTTTCAGTGAAAGCCAGGCAGAATTGATTTTTCAGTTTATCCAGAATTCAAAAACCTGCTCACTATGGTGAAAAAGCAAAATCATACTTCTCTGCAGCATTTTTGTGAGAAGCAGACAGCTCTATCACAGCGATATCTTCAGTGAGCAGGCAGGAAAAGCTGAACTGCCGGTCAGTATGGTCACACAGACCAGTTCTGAAATTCAGCCCCAACCAAAGGAGCCAAAGGACATTCACTGCATGAACAGAGAGTAAATAACTGCTTGCAACATCAGCAAGAAGACACAAAAATAAAAGCTAGCCTTCTGTAAGTCAGATCTTCACAGACCAGTAACACAGAACAGTTTTGGCAGACACAGCTGGGAGAAAGGGGTGTGTCAATATCCACAAGCAGGAATGCAATTTTCACTATGACCTTTTCATAAAAATTTTCAAGCATCTCACATTGTTCTCATCTACTTGCAACTATTGCTGAAATTAATTTGCTGCTTTGGAAAGAATATTCTGAAATCAAGCTTCTCTTGTTTCACCAGAAGTGAAGACTTTCAAATTCCTGTATTCCTCGTGGAGATTTCTATCCTCTTCAAGTAACTTTCCTGACAAGTCCAGAGACCTGCTAACACACTATTTTATACTCTGGCACAGTTAACAATTGCAGAGTAGCTTTAGAACATGTAATACATTTTTCTGACACCAGAATTCTGTTCTTACAGGGCAGAGACACAGCTTCACCTTTTTACTTTGAGCAAACAGATTCAGACATCTTTGAACCAGCAGCAGCCTCAGCTCCCAATTTCTAGAAGAAAAAAGAACGAGCGTTCAACAAGCAGATTCTTTGAGCTGAGCTGATTACATTAACTATTTTTATTGACAAAACAAGATTAGTAGATGGAGGCCATTAGCAGGTTTAAAAGATGTGGCTTTTAGAGATTCAAAACCGCATTGCATAAATTTCGTCTCAATTCTTATCATATTCGAGGTGAGATCTAGCCTACAAAATAAAAGATAGCTTAAGCTGTGCAAACAAAATTAATATTAAATGACAAGTGATTGAGGTTTGGAAGCATCATTGCTAGTCCTATTTAATACTTATAATAATGATCAGGAAGATAGTAAACAGCACGGTAATGAAAACTCCAGATTAGAGGGATTAGAAACATGAGCAGAAATTACCAGGAAAATGCAATTTGTAAAGTCATAAACTAAGACATCTGGAACAAAATAATCCAAAAAGCTGGTCTACACGTCTTCTATATTAAGGAAAGCTAGAATTTGATACTATAATAAAACAGTATATGTGTTTATATATGTATGTATTCCTATAGAGAGACATAATGTGTATATGCATATAGGGACCAGATACAGGCAGAAATTCTCTAATTAGAAGGAAACTCACAGGACTATCAGAAAACTACTGTTTTCTGAGAGAAAAACATGACCATTATCAAGAAAGCATTTTGAAATTTTTCAAAACTGATTTTGTTCCTCAACAAAAAATTTATTTAATATTTGTTTTGCCTTTAATAACAAAGGAAATTAATACTGTGCAATCATTTTTGCAATACAGACTAAACTTCCTCCCTGAGTTTATGCCACATGTGCCAGTTTGTGTCTGAAGTCAGTAAAATTCCCAGGCCCGAGCAGCGAAACTACATGGTTATAGTGAGTTAATTTTTAGGACTATAACTAGAAAGATAGCTATGATTATGAGTTCAGAGGAAAACAATGAAAAGGATAAAAAAACCCCATAGCAGTTTGCTGGATTAAAAGAAGCTGGAGACATTTAATACAGCTACAGGATAACTCAGAGGGTTGACCAAATTTAGCTGTATTAAGGGACTCCTGATACCAGAAAATCATAAAACAACTATTTCCCAAGACTAATTGAAGCACAGAGAAATTAAAAAAAAAAAAAAAAAAATCCATTTCACCACTTGATATTCTTGGCTAAAAAATACTGCCCCCCAAGTGAAGCTGCAACATTTCCAAGCATGAGTCGGCCAACACAGAGTGAATGTTTAAGACAGGATGTCTGTCACTAGCATTTTAGCTGATTGATTTCATAGGTCTGTCCATTAATAAATGAATTCTTGCAAAGGCATTAATTTACTCATTGACGCCTATCTCTTTAAAAAAAAAAAAATTGCCTGCCTAGTAAAACCTCTTGGCTCTTTGGTCCTTTAAAATACACATTAATCCCATTAGCATTCTAAAGTAACAAGGAACAGTAAAACCTAATTTATTCCTAAATGCAAAGACAGAAATAGACATATAAGAGTTATAAATAGCCTAAGAAGGATCTAAGATAAGCAGAGAGCAGTTTCAAGTATTGCATATATGCTCCAACATAAAACTTGCACTGCCTCAAGCATCTGAGCACAAGCAGCTTTTTCTCTCCCCATCCCTGCTGTAGTTCTTGAAGCTCAATTTTAACAATTTCACACCTCCTGCTTTTTTATTCACCTATTATAAACACAACTGAAAAGGTGAATGGAGTCACAAACAGGAATCCTGCAAGTTAGTGCAGACTCCAATTCATTGACACACTGGCATGATGATAAAAACAGAGTCAAAGTCATTTAACTCCATAGCCTAAACAAAGGCATAGTAAAATCTCACAAATAAAACACAGTCAAATAGGAAAGTAAATTTGAAATGAGAACTGTTATGCGAGTCTGGCAGGTTTTGCAGTTAAAGCAACACAGAAGTCACACAGCTTTTCAGAGAATAGTCCATCCATAAAAAGAAAAAGCCAAATCACATAGATTCATCTTTAGATATGAAACAAAGCACTATTTACACCCAGCCAATTGCCCTTCCTTCCGAAATGTGACTTTGAACCTGACCACAGGGACATGCTCCAATTCTCCTGCAGGGAACTCCTACTGACATCAAGGTTGTTGGATTAGGTGGGGAGTCAAATCACTCAGCATCAGTCACTGCAGTGCTGAGCATCTTGAATTCTCACCCTTAATTCCCCCTCCCTGTTTAGTTACTTGCCATGAGCTCATGGTTAATCAAGGAAGAGTAATAAGTTCCATAGGACAAGACCTCCTGCTGCTGTAGAGCCACTGCAGGCAGACTCTTCATGTGCCTAAAGGCACATGTGGAAAAAAGTTAATCTCTCAAGAGGTAAAATACAGAGTTCTGTTTCAAACAGCATTTTATGCCAAAGAAAAGAGCACAACAAGGGATTTCGGTGTTTGTAAATGACATGATTTAAACTGACAAAACAAAAATATTAAAGAGAAGCAACACTAACTCAAGAAACAAAACTATCTGTAAGCAGTATTCAGGCAATGAATCCCTGAATCCCTGTTCAGATGAGGGTCACTTGAGTTATTGCGGCCTGAAAGCACAACTCCTGTAAGAGTTTGGGGAAAAAAACAAAATCAAAAAAATTAATCACAGAAACCTGATGTTTGTAGTGCATTACAGAATCTGTGAGTGCAATGCTCTGTTCAAAAAGGAAACCCAGCTCTGAGTTGTATCGGGACAAATCTGAAGTAGTGAAAGGCTGGCCAAGAAAGGCTGCTCAGACTCAGATAATTAGCAGTAAACAGATACTCTCACCATGGTGTAAAAGTCCTTTCAATAGAGGGGGAAAAAATCCAAACCCCAACTTTGAGACTATTGAGATTGCAATTCCAATTATAAAAAACTCCACATTTATCAGGAACCTCAGTAATATCAGTGATAAACCTCTATTTTCTCCTTCTCTCTCTTTTTTCTGTTCTGTTTGTTAGCTTATCAGTACAATTTTGACCACAGTAGAAATCTTTTAGATACTCTGGCATTTGTCAGCTAGTACCCACCAACTACTGGACCTGAGGTTTTTCAATGGTGTCAGCTCGAGTCCTTGGAGAAATCCAGGCCAGGAGCTAAGCAATAAAATCACAGGGGGAGACAAACTTCTAGAAGTCCAAAGGTTACACTCACACAAAAATTAAAAACCAAAATTAGAAACCAAATGAAAGTTCCATTTTCTGTAACTTATTAAATTTTTTTCTCCTGAACAAAAAGTTACAGGTAAAAAAATATTTACTTTTCATGCACGTTCTCTGGTAAGTGCATTGCAAAGGGACCCAAGCCCAGGGCTCAAAATCAAACAGTAACCTGTACTGAGGTCCATGCCCTGTGTATGCTCCAGTTCTAAAATACATCGAGTTATGCATTGCAGTTTGCACACTTCCCAGCGTATCTTTTATCCTATTTTAAATCACTTCCACGTTCAACAGCAAATCAAGGGCACAGCATTGTCCTGTCTTTTCATAAGCACAGTCCTTTTTCCTTTAAGAAGAAAAGTGAATATGTGTCAAAGCCACATGGCTTCTCACCTACAACCAAGTGATTTATTTCCTCAAGAAAAATGGAGCAGACAGGAAAGGATGATCTATTGCAGCGTGCTCCTGCAAGCTGTTACAGCAGTGCCCCAAGCAGCACTCACCTGTACTTGGTCACAGCAGGTTTGTTATCCCCGCCCTCAGAGATGAGCTACACGTCCATAAAGAGGATTCCTGGGATACAGGAGGCCCTCTGACACAGAGGGGAGGGGAAATGCACCTGCTGCTCCTGCCCATCTGCAGGGCAGAGATCTGGACCAGCTAAACCCCACTGAAGTAAAGCTGGCATTGCAGTACAACGAGGAAAGCTTTTGACCTGAGATACACTAAGCATGGGAGGAACATTGTCTGCTTGCTTTCCAGCAGCAGAGAATATATCAGGCTTGAACCTCACCCCAAAAAATCGAAAGTAGTCTCTGAATTATATGGAAATCTCTCTACAGGAGTTGAGAGGACCAGATGAGATGTGAAGACACACCTAACATCTGAACACATATTTGCTTACTTCTAAGAGTGAAACTAATCCATGTGTGACTTGCCCCTATAAAATTGCTCCCCTGCCATAAAGGATGAGGTTCCACAGAAAACATCCACAGGTTAGATCCTTATCTCTTGAAATAATTCACATATGACTATCCAAATTCTTCAAGGAGACCAGTCAAAAAAACCCTATTATCTCACTTTTCTCAGAAATTCTTTCCATTGCAATGATAGATGGGATGTTCCCTCCCACTCCCTTTAGTTTTACTGTATGAGAACTAATATAAAGACTAAATTGAAGAGAGCTGGTGGGAGGATAAGTTGTGGCAATGACAGGCAGGTGCACATGTCATCTCCGGCAAGCTCAGCACAAACAGCTTGATAAAGGCTGCTCACCACAGCATTGCTATTCTGTCAAAACAGGTATCTGTACCACAATAACAAGGCAAAGTCTTTTATGAATGAGATCTATCTCTAAGACCCTGCACAGAGGCCCCTGTGTAGCTCTTCTCTGCACAGAGATTTATGAGTGCAGATTTGTGACTATTGATTTACTGCAACCTTTTGATCCCGGGCTGTGATCCCATTAGCTCTCAGAAAGGCAGGAGTGAGGCCCTGCTGCCGACTGCACGTGGGGCTTTAAACCATCTCTCTCCACTGCAGGCAAGTGCATGGGGATGACACAACAGACAGAGATGTCTTGAGCCCTATGCTGAGCAAGTAAGTGCAACATGTTGTCATGGAGTAGATTTACAAAGAGAGATGAAAGGCATTGATACCTGCAGTCTCTATGCATTTTGGGAAAAGAGCTCTGTCCTACTCAAAATCCAGAACAAAAGTTCTGCCTGAAAAAAAAAAAGTCCATTTCAGTACAAGAAAAGTTTCCTGCTTATTGCTCTATCCTGTTGTGTTGTAGGATAACACTGAATAGCTACTATGACTTAGGTTCATAAATCTCAGGCTAGAATTACACAGAATTACTAGGCATGGGCACCACAGCAGGTTGAGGTGAGGAATGGGGAAAAGAAGTCTAAGTTAAACTACAAATGCTTTTTTGGGAACACTCCATTTTGTAACTTGAAAACTAAGTAGAGTTCAAGCTTTAGTGCTGAGAACTAACGCTTGGTTACATAATTGAGAGCAATGCTGAAACCCTTCCTCTGCAAGGAAAGTGAGTGTTGTACTATGAGGTGACTACAAGTCATTCAGAGACATCCTGCTTGAATCATGCAGCAGCAGATGACACACTTAGCCAGAAACTCACGGAAGCCATCTCATTGTTCCTTCAAAAAGTTCAGACCTCTGTCTGCTAAGTGACTCAGCACGTTTCAGAACGAAAGATGTTGTAGGAAGTTACCTGAAATCAATTCTCCAGGAACACCCACTTACAAGGCACTTACCAGCTTTCTGTGACAAGAACAACTTAACCTTGAGCAGCACACGTTTCATTTGTGACATCAGAGCTACAGAAGCATTTCTGGTTTGCCACAAGAAGGAAGCAGGTTTGACAGACGTTCATCCTTATATGTATGAGGCTTTCAGCTACCTGACAATACATCCAGAAGTTGACCAAGTTCAGCTCATTGAATTTTACCCACAGGTAAAATTATTCATATATTCAGCTATTATTTATAATTCATATTTATAATTATACAGTTATGCAAGTATTCAGATATAACTGGCTATCACTGTTTGTTCCACTTCCATTCACTGTGTCTTCAACTGCCTTGTGTCTCAGGATAATATACAGCTGGTACTTTATATACAGGGACACATCCTCACAGGTGTAAATTGGCATAGCAGTCTCATTTGAGAGCTCCCATGAATGCAAATGAGCTGGAAACTTGGCCTAGAGCCTCAAAGTAATTGAAATACAGGAGGGTTCTTGGAAACGAAAGGTGGTTTCCAGAGAAAATAAAGCATTTTCTTACATACTAGAGCACAGCAAGCTCTAAACTAGTGCTGTCATTTATTCCCTGGGATTTAGCAGCTCCTTAACTCACCTTCTTTTTAATGCTTACAGGTACCCTCTCAGCCACAGTGGGCACTTGTGAGCACTACTAGCAATAAAGCAGTGGTAAGCTACAGACCAGCAAAAAGTCAGGGAGGTTGCATTTGAATCTCTTGCAATTCCATCTGCTGCAACACTAAATCAAAAGAAATGGAGTCTCTTTGTGTTCTGTGGGATTTGCCTATTGTTTACCCTTTGTCTGTAAACCACTATTAAGTACCAAATGACCCACACTAATATTTTCACTCTGAGTCTTTTTTGGTCTTTAAGAAGAGTTTCTATGTTTTCCCCATTCTCTTAATTCAGCAACCCCCCCAGCTTTCCACAAACTCTTGGAAAGGAGTCCCTACTCATACGAAAATAAAGCAGAAGGGGAAAAAATAGATGATACTGAGACTGATTAGGCCAATGACTTCCACAGACTTCTCCATGCCTGGACAGAGAAAGATGTGAGAATTTCAGGGTTTCAACAACTTTGGGTCACGAAGATGGGTATAGAGGGCTGGAACAGCTGAAGGTAAAAAATATGAGGAATGTTTATTGGAGAAGACACTGCATGGTGGCCTATGGATTTCTCTAAGTATCGCTGTCAGAAAAACATGCTGTAGTAACCAGCTACAAATCTCTGGTCCAAGACTGGAGAACCAGGCACTTAATCATCAGCAAAAACAAGTTTCCTGCCCAGCTAGGAAAGCACACCCCATCCTGTGCAAGTTGTTCTTTGAATCTTTCTGCCAACCCTGCTAATTACCAGCTGAGAGCAGAGCATGCCAGTGGGGGAAGTACAGCAATTACCAGAGGCTGGGCTCCTCTGAGTTTCCTATTACCAAAGACTCTGTCTTTCTTCCCTTATTTCATCCTACCTAACTACCCTGCTCTAATTTATAGCTTTGCAGTAGCAACACTGTAGTTAAAACAGAAATGGCACTTCCACTCTAAACCTCTATTTTATTCCTTTCATTTGAGTTCATTACTTCAGTTACCATAAAAAAAGTGCTTTCTGGCAATCTCTGTCCTCCACCTCCTCCTCAGCAAAAAATATTTGTCATTCCCCAAGGATACCGAATGGCTGATCCTGTGCTCTCTCCTTCATAGCCTGCAGATTTGTCTTCAGTGACAGCTCTGGAGGTAAAACCCCACAAGGATAGTGCTGCACTGTCTGCCTAGGAGAGAATTTGAGTTTTCAAAGAACGTAAAAGAACGTGCGCTTGCCCTATATACATGGAAGAAGGAAAGAGGAGGGGCTTGGACCTCTGCCCTGACAGCACTTTACTTCTCTGCTTCTATTTTGAGGTTTCCTTGATCCCCAGAGGACCTGTCTGCGAATTTTTTAAGAGATGTGCATCAAAAGTCAGCACGTACGACCGCTACATGAGAAGTCACAGAGCCAACAATGTTGGACTGCACTGGCTGTGCAGGCTCCTCAGAGGGCAGCAGGGCACCCTCAGTCCCAGCACCAGCACACCAAAGAGAGAGCAAAACAAGCCTAAGAGCTGCAAGCTCCTCCAGCCCGTTCATCCATTTGATTAAAGAGCACTGAAGGACAGAGGCAAGGCAGAGCGAGCTTCATTTCTATAAAACCCTATGCTCTGTCAAGAGGCTTGTGGGAGCAATAAAGCAAGGGCTGATGAAACTTCAAAAAGGATAATTGCCCCACCACGAGTTGTGGTGATGGGAATTTGTCAATTTTATTAACAGGGGTTTTTTTCATAAGCATTAAATCCTACTTCATAACTTCCCCAGTATCATTTTAGATACCAAACCCATATTTTCTTAACCTAAGATTTCCAAAAGTGACCAGAAGCTTCCTTTGAGCCAACAATCCATAAAATTATTCTGCACATTTGTGTGCATGCAGACATACATGAAATATTGCAAACTATCCTGCTCGGTGGAAAAAATACTGTTGCACTAACACCTTCAAATTAAAAATAAATAATAAAATAGGCAGAAAATGCCAGCTCTTCAAGTATTTCCCAGAGTTTTCTGGGGGTTTTGGGGGGTTTTTTTTGGATGATATGAAGCAAGAATGGGTGTAAATCTTGGGGTCAAACTCTACTGGTGAATACCAAGCATTCAGCCAGTGGTGATCCCACAAACCAGTAGGTAGAACAGCTCTTTCCTTTTCCAGGCTGCTTTTCACAGTCAGCCTGTAGGACTAAAATATTCCTGCTTCTCAGTGTTAGCTGATTATCTCCATCACAGATTTTGAATTATCCTCTGATGCATCTGGTAATGGCCATTCTGTGGGACAGAATCCAAGATTATACACGCTATTGGGAAAATGAAACAATTGTAAAGAAATAGAAATACCATGAAAGCTTTTTGGTAGGGCTTGGCTCACACATGTTTGTTCAGAGTGCAGGGAAAAATAACAACATGTTCTACCAATTATTTCTGCCCACTCCTCCTCTAACTTGTATTTTCATTTATGACAATTTAGAATCTCCTTGTTATACAACTGGCTTAAGCTGATAAAAATGGGTCAGATAAGAGGATTTTAAAATTTGCTGACTACTGCATCCATTCAGTGAGTGCTGTGAATCAAATGGTTACAGTATGTAAAAATCAATAAAAATTACAGCATAATGGAGATGGCCATTAATGACTTAAATTATAGATTATGTTTTGCAGCTCTTAACTGGTGTCTTTGGGGCACCTTTACCTTGTTGTTCTTGGGATTTTGAAGGGCAAAAGTAAACATGAATGCAATTATGTAAATCACAGACTTTGCAATCAGAGCTTTGGAGACCATTCTTTGTCCACCCCATATGATGGAGCCTCTGGTGTCTTTGGATTAAAAGGAGACACTGCTTTTCTTCAGCTTTAGCAGGGTGTACAAGGCAGCTTTAATCAACTCTGTGTCTTTTGACTGTAAGAATGGAAGTGGGACATTGATCTTCCTATCCTCTTCAGCAGAGGAAATAATCTTTCCACTGGGAGTTGATTAAAACACATTTCAATCACAGAAAGTTCTGTGAAGTTGAAGAAATAGTTCAGAGCATATTTTTAGGATCTCCTGTAAAAATAGCTTCCTCTTACAAATACATTAAAAAAAAAAAAAGAAACCAAAACACTTCTTCCCACTACATCCCAAGGAAAGTTTCTGAGATGTGTAGCTTGGGTAAGACAGAAGAGGAGCTGCAGCTACCTCACTACTGCTTGTCCTAATGGTAGCTGTGACACTGCAGTGACAGAAACAGCCTGGCAGCCCAGAATCTTCTGCAGTTCAAAGGTGTCTGGGTTTTGTTCTAAAACAGGTTGTAACAACTGGAAGAGATGAGAGGCAGTCTCAGAAACTATTAAAAACCCGCAGAAAAAATATCCGTCAAGGAAAAAAAAAAAACAACACGCTTATATCCCTTAGTGAAACTACCACAAAATGTCCCTAATTCTAGTGAGAATCTATTACTTCTGCTACTAGAATGGCTCAGTCACAGATTAGTTAATTGCTGATAGAAGCAGAACACAACATGACAGCAAAAACAGAGTACGCAAAGAAAAACACTTCTGGTTGGATTCATTGCTAGCGGCATCTTTGCCAGGTAAGAATCAGCATAAAACAGTCCAATTTACTGAATGCAATTGGCCTGCAATAAATGATTTTTCCATGGAAGACTTCAGTTCCAAGATAACATTAAGGTTCTCACACTCCTGAGTGTCTGAAGTGGATCTTCACTAGAAAGCACAATGCTAATTTACCTCTGCTGCAAGATACTGAGAAAGGATCAGAAGTAAAGAAATAGTGTGGAAAGTGAAGAAAAGAAAAATGGGAGGAATTCTATCTGTATCCTGAAATAGCAAAGACCTAATAAATACCTATGAAAGGAACCCAATAGCCAAGCTGAAACCTGTGACATCTGAAGATTCAGAGGTCCTTGACATACAAGGGAAGCTCACTGTGGGCAAAGATTAGGCTGCAAACTCAGCAGCACCAGGCACTGCAGGTGTTTAACAAGCCCTCCTGCAGCAGACACGGCATTGTAGCTACAGACAGGGAACTTATGTATCATGTCAGTCCTGGAGCTGTGCTGCCCAGAAGTTTTATTAACTGTTTTCCTAACAGAGATTTTAACACTCTCCTGGGGTACACCACATTTATGGACAAGTTCCTTTTGCTTCAGATTTGACTTGACCTGTTCATATTTACAAGCTCCTTTTATTCTCATCTCTGCATTGCAGCCCACTGTTGCTAAATTACCAAGGTAACAAGATTCCTTAATATTCACAGTTTTGTTCCACCAGTTGTTACAGTCTGCTTTTCATTCCTGCTGTCAGTCTCTTGGCTTTCTCACTAACCCTCTTATTTCTACCTTTCTCTCCTGTACCAAATAATTTTTTTTCTAAATATCAAACAGAAAAAAAAAAACAAGAAAAATTATATCATCCACCCAGCATAAGTCTCTGATGATTTATAGGGTTAATACAAGAATGCCAGAGGTTTAGCTGAGAGTATTGTTTCATAAGGGGTTCTCTATCCATCTTGAAAGGCAGAGGCAGCAATGCCTACATTGCTTGATTGCTGAAGAAACCAGACCCCACTGGTGTGATAACATTGTTGTCCTCCAATCTCCTGAGGAACAAACTTCACAGGTAACTGCAGCCCAACAAAGCCCTCTCTGCCCAAAGATCTGCTGAAACAGCACCAGGCATGGAGAATTAGCTCCAGATCAAGCGATCACCAGAACCTCCATGGGGATGCACCGACTCAGACTCCTGCACTTGGCTGAATTTTACGTTCGTTTCGAAGCATCTCTTCAGATAGCAAAGCAGAAAGAAAACACACCTAAACCCACTAGAAAATTCATGCTTTGGCTCTAGTAAACAATCGTGTTCAAAGTAACTTAGGTGTGCAGGATAACAGGGCTGTCACCCTGTGACCCAGGGCATTCCTTCCCTGCCTTTGGGTGGGAGCAGAGGAAGGAAGGGAGATTTTGCTCAGAGAGGAAACCTCAAACACTGGTAAGGAAACAATCCTGCAGGACTGGATGAAACTCTCAGCTTAGTACTGGTTTTGTTAATGAAATTGCAGCAAAGTCTGGGAGATCCCCTGACAAGCGCTGCTATCAGAGCTCACAAAGGAGCTTTCCATGAAGGGAAAGATAAAAAAAAGACAACTTCCTCCTCTGAAACCAAACACTCTTTTCTGATCCTTTGATCAAAGGTCTTGCACTTTTCACTTGAAACCCCTGGTAAAACTACACCAAATATCAAGAAAAGAATAGAAAAAGGTATCTACAGCTTTTCACTGAATATAAAGTTAAAAATAAATCATTCTAGCCCTTTCCCTTCCTTGCCAATACCATTTATAATGCTAATGTGTCCCTATTTCCTGACTGAGTTCTTTAAGGGGGAAAAAACAAGGAATGTACACATTCAAGTAATAGGATGTCTTTGTCAGTTCATTCTAAATCTGCATTTCTATTAAACAGCCAGGCCTTTTCCTTCATGCCACTGAAATGCCTGATTTTACTCAAACTGCTACTGTCTACACTCACAAACAAATAAGTGATAATTCTCTTCCCTTTCAAGACCTGTGCCTAGTGGCTCACAAGGGACTTGGTTACGTGGCAGAAGCGGTAGTGTGACAATATTATAATGTATGCCAGGTCGCTATTCAAAGTGTTGCAGATAATTCCCCCATCATTTCCATGTTCCTATGGAAGCGTGCTATAATCTTTCTCCTCCTACATAAAGCTGTAAAACAAGAAAAGATTACTGTAATCCTTTTCTTCTCATGTCACACAAACAATGTAATCTCCTGGCTGTGTCAGAAGCAAATTTCTGTCTGTAAACATCAAATCAAACTTGAGAACGAGTTGCTGCAGCCTTCATTGTATTGGTAAACAGTCATGTAAGCAATTTGTATATATTTAAGCACATCGATGGAAGACTGAAGTTCTAGGATGCAATTTGACCTTTGGTTTCTTGCATTTATCAGCGACACAGAGGCATACTCCCTTCTTACAAAATTTAGGAATTCATTAAGTCTGGTACACTGCTGCCTGACACACTTGAGTGTCTGTGCAGTTCTCAACTTCAGAGGTGTCTGAGCATTTGAATTCCTTCAGAACCCCTTGTGAAGATATTTAGATGACTTGAATGTATAAAAGCAAGCAGCAAATCAAGTATATGGGGAACACGAGGGCTGCCCAGCACCCCATAAGCGCGACAAGTGGAAAACACACTGACTGGAATTAGAGACAAGACGTGGGTCAGCAGGCAGCACAGGCCCTCAGCTGAACTGCAGACTTGGCTGTGGCCTCAGAGAAAGCTGAGCCTTTGGCCTTGGACCTTTTTTTCTTCTGTTAAATGGAGCCAGCACATCTCAGAAGCATTATTATGAATTAAACTCAGGGCTGCAGGGGTGATTCAAATGTCAGGCTGCAACAAGAGGAGGTGGTTACATGACTCAGTGAATAACACATCCTCGTTCATGATCTCAGAACCCAAAGTGGAGTAAGAGATACTTTCAGGGCAATGGTAGGATTGGAGTTCAAGACACAGAAAGCTTTGTGAGAAACTAACTCAGGCTTTGCAACACAAAGTGGTGGCCTCCATAAACAGGTCTCAGCATTGAGGAAACTTTGGGTATTCTGCCCAGGTACCTTCACCCTGGGAATATTAACCTCAGTGAACCAAAGTACTAACTAGACTAGAAAAAACAAAGTGTTTCCCCTGCCTTTTAGTTTGGTGTTGTTCCATTATTTGTCTTGTATTATTAAAAATACCACCTAGTGCAAATAGGTATGGCAGTCCCAAGGAAGCTGGGAACTGGGACGAGGGGCTGTCAGAACACGAAGAGCTTTTGTTGGGTCTGAGGAGGTCCCCGCGACTTGGAAACATTTGTGGGGCAGACATGCATTTGCAAACTCCTCATATTGTACTGAGGAGTATTGGAAGGTGCAAATCTGCAGAGAGCCTCCATCTTTCTCTAGTCTTCCACTTCTTCATGACTAATCTTGAAGAAATATAAACACCTGTCTTAGTACCTTGTCTGGTAAAAAAGACTATCAAGTTTCAACAGAAGTTTTGCAGTCTAAGCGCACTTCTCACATCAGACTGGAGGCAGAGAGTCAAGGAAAGAGACAAATCAGCTGAATGGAGGACAGCTTCCAAAGCACAGCAGAGGAAGAAATACTGTCTCAAATGAAAAGCCAAGGACTAGAAATAATAAATATAGGTCCAATAAATTTACACATAAGCTCCATTTCCCACCAACCCCTGCAGTCTCACTCTATTCGTTAATAGAGGTGAGAATTGTCCATATAACACTTCACTTCCACAATGGGCACAATGTTGGACTCAAAAAAAACCCACTTGTAATTGTAACAATGGATAACAACTGTCTTACAACATACTGAAAGAATGGAGAATTGTCTGTATGCAAAGGACATGGCGAGTTAAGATTTTCACAATATTTCACAATATGTAGGATCGTGAGGAGGAACGCAAGCAGAGAAAATGCATCTGGATTTCAGAAAATAGCACTAAATCCAGTAAATAACAAACAATCTGCCCTGTGGAATTCAATTTCTATTAGCAAAAGAGGCACAGGAGAAGGGACCACACTGAACTGGAGCTACTACAGGAAAGAATTCCTAGACAATGGACCTTTTCCAGCTAATATGAGAGTTTTAAATTCCATCTAGTGTCAGTAAAATGCAGAATAAGCTGGCAATCAATCATGACCCAATAAAATAGTAGGTGTTTTTCTATTAACCTCAACAAGATAAAGATTTTATCCATGGAGTGATGATGTCTACTAGGACTACACTAAAAGATATAGATGTTTTCAGAACAGAACTGAAAACATGAATATGCAGCCATCAAAGGTAAACCCCAGACACTGCACACTCAGGCTCAGGCTGAACTTTTAAAGAAGCTTTACCTCTAGGATTTTAACTAAATATTTTTATACAGCTTCTTCCCTAGGTATCATCATATGTCGTGTAAAGAAAAGATCTGAATTTCCGCCAGCTTTTTCCTTCCCCACCCAGACCAATACCATGGATCCCAAAGGAAGATCCAGCAGTGGGGTCACATGGAAGTCACAAGGTGTTCGACTGGGTCCCCATGCTGCAATGTGCACTGTCAAACCAATTAAGCACAACAAAATCAGACTACTCCATCAGAAAGACTCCATGAATCTGGTCCAGTGGTGGCACTCACTGAAAGGTACTGGAGATCTAGCTTTTGTGGCTGCTTCTGGATTGTGATTTCCAGGTTTTTTGAAAGCTGCGGTTTTAGTTTCTTCAAGCAATCCTTGCCTATATTTATAATGCAGCTGCACGCACTTCACTTCCCCGGGAAAAGGTGAGGGAGTGCCAACAGTAGATCCAAGTGCTCGTGGTTGGAGACCTTCAGATCACAGGTTCACTCCACCTACCTATAATCAGTGAACTAAAACAGAGCATGGAGGAGAACAGTGAGCTCATCTGTCCTAGAGCTTTGATCATTGGCACAGAGGATTGTTTATTTTTTGCTGGCTTGTTTTCAGGAATTTAATCTTTATTAATTTTTTCAAAAGTTTATCTTCAAATGCTTCAAACTGAAAAGCTCTCCTTTATTCAATCTATCATCCTTACTCTCAGCTCAAGGGCAAGATTCTTTAAACAGACTGCTGCTGACTGGGTTTGAGACAACTGATTTTTAAAAATAAAAAAAAGGATCATTCATTATTCAGATACACTTTTCAGACGGCAAGGTTCCTGATCCTTTCCTCTGGCTCTGTACAGCCATTTATTCCTAGGCTGGAATATGTGCTGCACAGGATGCAAGACAAGCACCTGGGCTGTTTTGCTCTAGGAAAAGAGAACAAAATTGATGGTGTTGAAGAGATGCTTCTTACAAACTTATCAGAATATAATGCTGTCTTAAACAGATGCTAACTAGCTAATTCCACTCAACTTCAGTGCAATTATGGCAACAAGAAGTGTGGCAATTCTGGAAGTGAACTTTTGTTTGCTCTGTAAGATGACACACAGGTGCCCCAAACTGTTGAACGGTTTTGATGAAATTTGCTCTTTGAGCAGCAGTTTTTGAAGGGGGAAAAAAAAAAATTTAAAATGCTGCTTTCAGGTAAAAGAATCCTGTCCATCTCTTACCAAAGTGTTCTTATTTTCCCTCCTGGGAGATCTGTGTAATATGTTTTACAATGTTAGTCCATACCATTCAAATGAATCCTAGGTAAGGAAATGGTATTTCCATCTTTATTTTTATGATTCAAAGAAGATTAATGGGCCTATCTCCCTTCTTGTTCCCCTATTCTCTCAGTTTCTCAGCCTCTGTCTGCAGCTTGTGTAAAAAGAAAGATCTTTCCTGGTAGGTAGTTTTCAGCACCTCAGCTTATTACATTTAATTTGAGCACTCAAATCAATAGTCTGCCACGACAAAATATCACCACATCTTTTATTACTTCCTATGTCATTTTTGAGGTACTGCTGCTAGTACTGAGCCGAAAGAACATGAATACAGTTCCACCTGTGATCCAAGAGCCACAGAAGTTAATAGGAGTCCACAGTCTCACACACTCTTTGAAAAGTGCAGGTTTGCTTTTCTCACTGTTCGCAGCTCTTCGTTTCCCCTGTGCAAGGCACCAGCAGCCTCCTTCTTGTGAACCAGCCAGGGAAAAGGGGTCTGAAACCTCTGCCAGGAAGAAAGGGCATTTAGGCTGAGGATAAGTCATCTGTAATGGGAAGAGGGTCACATCTGTCCTACTGAGAGCAGGAACACAAGCTTCACGTCTCTCAAAGCAAAAGCTGAGAAACTGGAGGTTCCTAATGCCATCACACCATCTCCACTCCACACTTTACATCAATAAATGTACTTCTTTTAAAGCACTATGTCCTACACAGCCAATTTACAGTGCAGTACAGCAGAGCAGACATCCAGGAGGTAACACTCCCTAACTTCTCAAAAAGTGACACCTGATAAAGCAAAATGATCAACAGTAGGGCTACTTAAGAGCTACTGCTCTTTGCCCACCCCAGAACAGCTCCGTTTTAGTGATTTTGAGAACTACACTGCTATTTCATTGTCATATATCACGTACTATAAGGAAAAAAGCTAACTGAAAACACAAACTCACTCACTGGCGAATTGCATTTCTGTACAAGTTCCTCATGGAAACCAAGCACTTTAGGAAACAAATGGAAACAACAGATAATCCAAGATGCCAACAGAATCCAGCTCGGTCCATCTCAGCTAATGCAATGGAAAAGGGCTCCATTCCTAAGGTGGATCAGGATGTGGCAGGTTAGGAAGAATGATAAAGTGGAAGGCTCCTTAAACCTCTCAGTTTGTTCTCATCATCCCCTTTCACATCAGAGGAGAGGGTGTGAGCACAGTGCCTCTGTGAGGCTGTGAGAAATGGCACTCGCCTCCGTCACCTCATCTCCAGCCTCAGACTGGCACCAAACATGACTCGAACTGGCCCAGAAAATCACCCCTCAACACCATCTGCCCCCTCCGGTGGGAGAATTACCACCCTTGTTGGCATTTTAATCACCTCCAGGAGCTCACAACAGGATTTCTCCCCTCCCCAACCATTCCTGCCAAGCCACAAGCAGAACTTGAGATTCTCTGATAGACACAGAAGTTACCCCAACAATGCAAGCATGAGATTGATTGCTCAAAGCTACAATTAATCTAATTAACTGGAGAAATTAAGTGTTTGCTGCAAGCAGAAGCGCTTCTCTAAAATTTTCTGAGGGGAAGATTTTTCCCTAGGATAGTGAAGAGACAAGTGAGGTGCTGTGACAACTTTACCTCATTTTGGGTGATTCCTTGGTCAAAAGGACTCACAGTAACATCTTTCAAGCACTCAGAAAAGTCGCCATGAGAGACAGGGGGGTGAAAATCTGGTCTGCAGGAGGAGTAGAGGGAGAAATGAAGGACTTCTTACCTACTGCAGTGCAGTGAGCTGACAGAGCAACACATTCCCATGACTTTCTTACAGTACATGCTGCACATGTATTCAGTTGTAAAACTGACTGCAATTAGGTATTTATTTTACGTATATTTGTGAAGCACAAAGTCCTCAATATGAAAAGGCACACATCAGAGAAGCACGGCTGAGGCAATGCAGAAAGCAGCAGTAAGGCAACAGAAATTCTGTTTCAACTCTCTTGCTTCATCTAATATAGAAAAAGATCCCTAAAGTTTAAATATTTTGAAGACAAATTGTAGGTGGGAAGGCAAGGAGGGATTATTTCTATTCATTTTTGACTAATCAAAACACTTTTGCAGGGGAATTGGAAAGCCTTATTTTGATTTTTACTTCTCCAGTCTGTATCAATATATCTAAAGACAAAACATTCAAATCACAGCCAAAAGAAAATAAAACACCATTTGGGAAACATTGAAATAGAATGTTCCAACATCAGATTGGTTTTATTTCTTCTCTTCTAAAATGATATACCAGTGAATCACCACAGTTTCACATAATGCATTTCACTGTAGACAGATCTGCACAGACTGAGCCCAGATTCCATGCAAGTTTCTCTAACAAAAAAACAAGTCAAAGAATTCCTGTCTGTCTGGACTTCCTTCTTTCCTTAAAGCACAGAAAAAAACCAAACAACAACAAAAACCCACAAAACCCAATTTAAAAAAACAAAAACACAAAAACAACAACAAAAACCAACCAAACTAAAACACCACACCACCAAGAAAACCCAACAAAGTACACAAAACAAAACAAACCATCAAACACAACAACTTTGTAATGTTCCATCTGGTACATTTCTCTCCCCAGAAGCAAGATGTCGTGCAGAAGAGCTGGAAGATTGCATATTTAGCATCTGAAACAGGAAAGGAATAACCTTTCTGTTCAATACTACAACAAAAAGCGGGATTGCTATTGGCTTCAGTAGCACTTGGAACATTTCAAAGCTATCAGCAACTCTTCAAAAAACTCACAACTTATTCAAAAGTACACTTCTACCCATCCTTGAGACAGCAAGATTGTTTTAAACAAATGGCAACAACCCAGCTGAACAAACAATGGCCAAGAGCTACCTGCTCTGCTGTACAGGTTGCAGCACATAATTATCCATCTTCTCTCTGCTGGAAGCACCGCAGTGATTACAGAGCACTCATTTAAGGTATTTGAATTACAGCAAGATGTTATACATCAAAGTAATCAAAGACAGTTTAGGTAATGAAGTTGACATAGAATGGATCATTTCCCAAAGAAACATTTCATTTGCATGTAATAGAGCTATTTTAAGTTAATTTTGACATTACATCATGATAAAAACACTTGTTGACATTTACAATATTTCAGTGGCAAGCCTTCTTGCATTGTGATGATTTTTTTCATAGGCAATAAGTATAATTTCATTTCATACAGGAAAAAAGCACCAAAACACTACCCACACAGTTACTCTCAGTGCTCTCTGCAAGATGCATTGGTTGTCTGAGCAAATATGCCATAAGACACAACCTTCAGGAGCTTGAGAAGTTAATAAGGTGGCGTTTTGAAAGATAGCTCTACGCAGCTGCACATGCAGGGAAACTGAATTCAGACAAACACCACCATCGTCTGTCATTTGACAGAAATGCTTCCTTTGTTCCTTCTGAGCTAACTGAGAAAAAAAATTATTGTAAGCCATGTATATTCTTTAGTGCAAATGCAAAGACCAAAAAGCCAGAGGCATTGCAGGGTAGCAAATATGAAAAAGGAGAGGCACCCAAATCAGCAATCAGCTGTCTCAGGAAACCCAGGCAGTAAGAACGAGCCCAGGACAGAGAAGGGAGAAAGGGAAACCGCTCCCTCTGGATCGCTGGCACTTCCTCTTGTCCTGGCCACCCTCACCCGGCTCAACACAGAGGAAAGGCTGCCAAGGGCCAGTCACAGGCCTGAGAGGTTCTGCCTTTGCACTCAGTGTAACAGCACAGGGCAGCCAGAAGAAATCTACACTGGAACTTGACTGGAAATATTCCTTTTCTGCCCTTTTCCCTTTGGAGTTTCTTTCAGAACAGGAAAGGTCTGCTGGGTGTGTTTGCAAACATAACACAGAGAGAGCAAGACATTGTATCTTCCGACAAGATTTTCGGGAACACACATCCCCTACCCTTCTGTGCTGCAGCATGAGAGTATAACTGAGTCAAACAAGCCCTGGGCTGAAACATAACTCCTCAAATATTGTCATTTATACTGGTTATGAGGAGCCTTATCAAGGTTTATGCCCATAGAATTCTCTCCTTCCCTCAGAAGTTCCCTTTCCTATATGTTCATTAATTTATTTTTTATATTCAACTCTTGTCACAGTTATAACATGCACATAGTGGTTTCAAGGTTGAAACAAAATCCTTGTTCTACAGAGCATGTGGGAAAATAACATCCTGCTTGCATGGCAAAAGAAAATTACATTCTCTCCTCCAAGATTTTCAGTCGTACTCTGTCTTAAAGCTCTAGGCAACTTAACAAAGGAAGAAATCTTAATTCACATGGAGAAGTGTAGGCAGATATGTATATAGATATACATAGATTAAACCATGACAAGGAACAACTTTCACACAGGGTGTCTGCTGGCAAAATTGGGTAAGAAGATCTTGTGAATTATCTGGTTTTGCTGTGTTTAACCCAATTCAGTAAATATTTATACCTCCATTTCATTTTCAAATTAATTTGCTAGTGAGGACTGGCATAACTTCCTAAAACTGGGTATTTGGTTATCCTAAGTGTCTATGCTAAAGACAGTCCCAATCTGTGAGAAAATGTCCAAGTTCCAACACACAGGCAGAACCCCCCATGTTTACAGACCACTTGACAAGCTGCCAAACATGTTAGTGATTTTCTAATGATTTATAATTTTATTTAGACATTTAATTGGTGTAACAAAAGCAAGCTATCACTCACCATGCTTATCAAATATCAGCTTGTGCCTTGTTGCAATTGATATCTAATCAACAGACAATCACATGTTGTTTGATACCAATTAAATGTCTGAGCAGTTCTTTCAACATTATTACCCTAATAAGATGATAATGTGTGCTCAACATTTCAGCAACATTTGATAACACCCTGCAGACCATATCTGTCTCCTTTATCCTTGTAGAAACTCAGTAGCTGTTAGACATCAATATTTAATTACTAATAAATGCTTTAATACATTAAGCAAGCCACTTATGAAATGATTGTTATAAATAACAAACAAGATGGGTTTGCTTTAAAAGCTTCTAATTTACACTTTAGGAAATGGAACTTACATGAAATATATACAATTGTTGGCTTTGGCTGACAATTTCCTTCCCAAGTAAGAGAAGGGTGTAAATAAAAAGACAAAAGATGTGCGAGTCTACAGCACCTGCTTTCAGTGTAAATATGAAGAAATAATGGAAAGAAATTTTGTCATGAAAGAATTAAAAAAACCCAAACTTCCCAACGATGTCATGTTATCAAGAGGAACAAGGTGCACAAGCCCCTTAAGGGAAAGCTGTTTCTTCCTTACCCTGGATGAAACACCTCACCCAGAGCTATTCACTATTCTTTCACAATGTCTCCCTCCTCCCCACTGACTTCTCAGCATGCACCATTTTGCATCTACAGCAAAATGAAATGAAAGTAAAATGAAGCTACTGAATATGATGTTTTGGGTTTTTTCAACAAAACTCCATCACACAGAGCCACAGTCTTGAATATAAGATATGAAGAAAAGTCCTAATAACTTGGGACAAACTCTTCAGGCCCAGATTTCCCTCAATTCAACCCAGCTCCTCGCTTTTTCTGTTACCTGGCTAATATCCAGCAGTGATTAGTATCGGAATAGCAGCAAGGCTCATTATGGATCACAGAAAATATCTTCAGCAGAGTGGGAAAGGACATCAGGAAAGAAGCCAACTATCGATCTAATTTAATGGAAATTCCAAACACGAAGTGAAGGAGCAGATCTGAATACCTGCATTAAGAAGGCCTTAGGTGCAATTGTTGTTCCTTGTCCTACATTTAAGTCTGAAATGCAACCTTTGTGTAAGCCACTCTCTCCTCCAGATATAAAGTCTGCTTTGAAGTGCAGCCTACATCTTTTGAAAGGGCTGGCTCAGATGAATAGATGAAGTCTTCTAGGAGGAGAAAGGTTTAGCAGCTCTCAGCTTTGAAGGAGTCTTCCTGCACCTTCAAGACTCAAGATTCCAAACAGCAACCCAGAGCAACCTCTCCTGCTTCACAGCTGAAATGGTTTGAAAAATATACAATCAAAGAAAGTGCTTAGACTGAAAGGGAAGGGAGAACAAAATCATAACACCTTTGAATTAAAAAACCTCACCATTTTGACTAGGAAAGAGTAGGACATACATTTTTACAGAATGCATTTTTACACCTCCTTGCAAGGCTGAGTAATTCTGTGTCAGAGGTTTTTCTGTGGAGAGGAAAACTTGTAGCCAAACTGCTTTCTCAAGGATACATTCCCCCTCTGCCTTATCCAAAAAAAAAAGAAAAAAGAAATTTAAAATTCTGTTTGTTCATATCCTTTCCCATTTGGTGTCATTAATAGCACCTGACTAGCTGCAGGATGAATTTCCATTTTAGCAGAGTGCTACAGTTCAGATCCTTGACTTAGTCTAACAAGACTATTAGGAGGTGATCAATGGACCATTTACTTGAAAGACAGGAGGACAAATGGTTGATTTATCCTCATCCCAGCTGGCCACATATTTCCTCAAGCAATCATGAAATTACTATAGCCATGAAGGCAGCAGCCACTATTTCTTCTACAGGCTGGAATTTTAATTGAGAAGGGAACTCTCAGAGCCACTGGGAGACTCAAAGGAAAGCAGGGAGCACCATAGGCTCTTTGATAAATGATTGCAAAAGTCACCTGAAAGAGATGAACAGAGACCAGCTCCCTCACCAATCACAACTGACCTGAAGCACCTAAAGGCCTGAAAGGTGTTTTTAGGAATGACAAAGTAAATAGTATCCAGGACCACACAGATGGACTAAGTGCAACAAAGCCAACTTCTTTGTCATGACATAGAGCTCATGACCATCCCTTAAAAGTGGGCTGAAACATCTCTGATGGCTGTGAAGAGATTTTGACAGGGAAGTCATGCAAAGACGTTTTTGACTGAATGCATTTTGGCATATGGTGATTAGTGAACATGTGCTCACTTGCAACAAATATGCATGCTGAAGTCTCTTTTGTACAAAATCTGGTGGAAAGCAAATGTGAAACTAAGATCCAGGGAATGTTCTCATCTCCAAGCTGCTTCTCAGAAGCTGGAAATTCAAGTCAGCATTAACATTTTATATTAACTGCCCAGGCGGAGGGCAAGACAGCAAGCATGAACTATATCCCCTCTATCTATAACAGTGTTCATAGCTGCTGGAGCACTCCTTTTGGAAAAAGCAGACCCTGGTTCAGTCCTCTACCCTGCCTGAGGGACTGCAAACCCATGTCTCACAGCAGGCTTGTGTTAATCCCAGAACAAGTGCTTGGCAGAAGAGTTAAGTTGGAGCAACTGAGCAGATTGTCTTCCTGTTGAAGCCATTCCAGGAAAGAATTTGGTAACCTAAGTGGCAGAAGACCCAGGATATGCAAAAAACTACTCAGAGCACCCAGCTATGATAGAAGTGCTCCATTTTTGTTATTATCAACAAATAGTTGACAGCGAAGTCGGGCAGCAGACCCCTGGAATGGGACAAAATTTCAGTGACGTCCTCCTCACCACATGTTCTACCTGTCAGTAGTAGGTTCTCCCTTCTCAGCAAGCTTGGCACGCTCATCTCTCCACATGGGCCACAGAGCCATGTGTTAAGGCACTCAGCACTCCCTGGGCCCTGTCCTAGGAACCCCAGAGAGCTCAGCAGCTCATCTCTCCTCTGAGAACCAAGTGCTTAAGGTCTAGATCAGCAAGCCCTGTTTCTGGACACCTCAGCTGCCTCTGGTCCTCAGAACTCTATTTCAAATCACTGAGCATGCAACAGGAAATAAGACTTTCACTGGCTACTAACCTGAACCATACTTGAACCAGTGACTTAAGGTGAAAACTGATGAATTTTCCTGTTACTCAGAGTCATTCAGACCCAAAGGGAGAACATTTCTCAAATGAAAAGACTGAAAGATTTTGCTGGAGGTCAAAACCTAAAAATCTTTAAAACAGCCTATGCATGTCTCCCTGTTAATTATACTAATTCATTTCTGACACTGCTACTTAAATCTGTGTGATTTGCCTGAAAAAATAAAAGCAATTAATTTTTTTTTTTTTACACTAGATTGAAATAAAATAAAAGTTTTTATAGCAAGTGGGTTTTGTTCCTGTAAACTTCACAGGGTTAATAGGAAATATTTAAGTTATACAGCTTTCTTTCTAAAAGCAAGTAGTCACCATAGATTCAAGTCTTATCACTTGTCTAATCAGGACAACTGAGTTCTTGTCATTCCCTTTGTTTCCTAAATATACCATTGAACTGCTTCATGGGGCCATAAAGGTGGTTATGAAATGCTAGATCTAGCATTAAAGGTTTTATAAACACAAAAGATCCTTACCCTACTATTAAAAATATTTAGGGCTTTTCTTCCCTTTTTTCTAAAGCCACACTGACAACTGTTGAGCCTCATCATATGCGGAAGGAAGAACACAAACTCCAAGTCAGACTTCGAGTACATCACTTCTTAACCAGTTCCCTGGTCCATCAAACCACTTCAGCATATCTTTAACCAGCAGAGAAGTCCCAAGAGGAAATCAACAATAAGGAAACATTTGTTTCCCAAAGTGAGACCTATGTGTCAGGTTGTAGTGCATCTCCCGTCTCCCCTGCCTCTGTAAAGACTTTTGCCCTTCCTCAGCACACGTTTGTCGGTTAGACAGTTGTGAATGTGCCTGTGTAGAACTGAATTTTCCTTTCACCAAACTCATTCACAACAGAAATTCACCATCTGGTGGCATAAAGCAGACAATCCTATAAGACGTGGCACACAAAAGGCAGGAGTGTCTGCAGCTCTTCAGACTCAGGACAGGACAAATTGCCATGGCTCAACACCCCAGCCCTCTGCAATGTAAAGCAGGTTTGTGTCCCCATTCAGCTGAGCAGCACGCCTGGATTTCCTCCAGCTCATTAATTTCATCCAATGTATCTGCTCACTTCTTACAATACTGTGCACTGCGTGGAACTGCCAGAACAAAATGGTCCTGGAAACAGCTGAAGGTTTTGGGCTTGTTGTTGGGTGGGGAGGACTTGAGGTTTTGGTGTTTGCAGTTTGATTTGTGGGTTTTGTATGAGTTTGTTTCATTCTAAGTATTTTAAAAACAAAATCGACCAAACAAATCCATCCTTTTCTTCCCCTCCCTACCCACCAGCACATGCCAGCAGCAGCTATCTCTGCGGGACAGAAGATGTGTACCCCACCCCAGGAGAACCAGGCTGCACTTTGAAAGAACTTGGCTGCTTCCACAATAGCAGCTTCCACTTTTATGGAAGGAGAAGCAGGACACAGACGGGAATGGCCTTTCCAGACAGGAACAGACAATGCAGCAGGCTGCTCTATCCTTGCCACTGCAGCACTCCAGCCAGCATTTCATTATGCTTAAGTATGACAAGTGACATTGTACAGCTGCCATTTCCCAGGATCTCCACAAAAACCAAAAGTATCTCAATAAGCTCTCCCAGCAGACAAAACTGAAAACTGCTAAATCGTGCCAGAATAATACAGCTTGTAGGGATTGTGTTAGAAACAATAACCTACATCTTACTGTACATTTCCCTCCACATGCAGGGCTTAGTAGAGGTCACTGAAAAATTTGGTTAAAATTGAGCCTGTATTTTTTGCCACCTTATGTTACCTGTTGCAGGATATTGCTGTGAATAGTAGAGCCATTTGGCTGGTCATAGAAACCAAGGGGAAAAAAAAAAAGATATCTCAAGTGTTTTCAGACACACCACAGCAAGATCACAGGACAGGATATTCCCTGAATCCAACGACTAATTTCAGTTAAATCTGACAAGGTTAAATACTTAAACACTTACTGGAACTACAGCCACTAAAGGAGGCAATTCCTAATAACTACATCCTGAAAGGTTGTAATGTGAGCTCAACTCACGACAGGCAGATCTTAGAGTCCTTGCAAAGGAGAGCCATTACTGAAACTCCAAACGAAAAACATTTTAGTTGTTACAAGAAAATTCAAACGACAATATATATTCAATATGGAAATATGACTTTAGTTCTGCTGATAGTAGAGCTGCTTTATCAGCTGTCTGCAGCACACTGATTAACCCTTTCATCTTTATCTCCTATATTTCATATATCATCCCAGATAAAAATGCTGCCTTGAAACACAATGTTTATCTGTATTTATTTTTTTTCCTCCTTCAACAAAAGTGCAGCGTTGGTGAGGTGAAATTTCCAAATTTAACAGGATTTGGTTTGTAGTCAGCCTTTATTTCCATGCATGCAGTCATTAACAACTGGGGGATCAAATAGGGAAAAGAAGGAAGCCCCCTTACCCCATTTCCCAACACCTGTGTTTGGTGGAACAGCCAAGCTTGCATGTGTTCATCTTATAACCTGCTGTTGGGTGAAAAACCTCTGATTTTATCAGTCTTGATCTTTCTTGTGGGAATCTGGCTGAAGCTGATTTCTCTCCTTTCTGTGGTTGGCCAGAAAACTTACTAAATGGTGGCATAAAGAGCTCAAAGGCTGTGCCAGCCATGAGAGGAAGCATCTGATTCTGACTGAGCTCAGTTTTGTTTCTTCGGCTATTTTTTTTTTTAGCAACAGCCAACAAAACTGTGCCCAAACCGTCAGTCACCTGCGTTATTGTATTGTGCTTGTAAACATGCAATAATTTACAGCAGGGAAAAAAGCTTCATGTATTGCTGTGTACCTGAGTAATGTAACAGGCACACAGCGCGTGTACGTACCAGGTCAGTACACGCGCATATAGCGGCGTTTCCAGGTTTCCAACAGAAACCTTTATTATTACTTCCTTCTCAGGAATGCATCATGATTCACTGACTCTTCATTATTGGACCTATTTTCAAAATACCGGAGCTGTTACAACCTTTGTAGAGGAAAGTATTGAAGACCAAAGCGAGTTCCACACTTCCCTGACAAAGAGATGGTTTGTCCTTGGACCACTGCTATTTAAAAATAAAAGGCTTCCACATCTAAAAACAAGTAAAAATAAAAGGGGTAACAAGAAGGGATGAGACGACTACGGGTGTGAGAAGTAACCCATCAAAGCCAAATCAGGAAGATTTGATTATATCCAATGGTCAAAACCTAGTATTCCAACCACAATCCACGGTTCTTTTCCTTCTCTGGAAATTCCACCGGCAGACTGACCACACAGCTTTCTCATATTATTTGATACTTTACTTTTAGCTGAATAAACCTTTTGACTTCCTGCTTTAAACTCCTCCCAAAAGTCAGCCCTAGTGTTAGATATTTTTTAGCTCATAACTCTTTCTCTTCTCTGCACACAGCACTAAACTCAACAGAACGAAAAGATCCAGATCAATTCTTACAACTCCAGCTTGCTCACACGTAAAAGGAGTTTGCCAAACCTTAAATGATCCATCACACCGCAGTTTGAAAACACAACACTGCTAACGAAATTTTCTTGTGTTTGTAGAACTGCTAAGGATTAGTGGTTTCTACAAATATCTGGCAATTTCACTTCTGAAGCCCCATCACTGAAGCATCGCCTGTTTCTGTGCAACATTGCTTCCTATGTACAAAATATTTCTTCATATAAATGTATTTCTTCTTGCTTTGCTCCTCCACACTGAGCTTTCATTTCCACAATCTGCTTTTCCATCTTGCATATTAATGAGACTGAAGTGCTCATTCTCTAAGTGCTTATACATGTGCTGCACTGCACTTGCCAAGCCATTCTGTTGTCTCTGAAGGGACTCTTGTGTACAAAAAGAAGGAGCTGAAAACATTTGGAAGATAGTGGCCTGACTTTACACACTGATGAAACAATCCCAGAGAATAACACAGCAGCAATAATAGCAGCATCTGATCATCACTGATGATCTCAACACCAAGATGTAGGACTTGGTTTTGAAGGGCGTGGGGAAGAGAGGCAGAGGGAAATCTGCCAAGGACTGCTGTAGACTTTTCAAGGATTTTCAACACATTCAGGTTCTCAAAAGGCCCCTTAGAAACAACTGTGGCTTGATAATCAAAGCAGACAATGCTGTCCTTGCCTTTTCTGCCCTCGATGAATTTTAAAACAGTGGACTGAGTACAGCATGGTGCACCTGTTCCACGCTATCTTAGCCAAGACGAAAGGGCAGTTTTGGTTTTATCTTACATCAGCACATGTAGGTGAGCATGTGTGGAAGAAGTTTGACCACTGTAGGAGCCATTTTCCTTCAAACCACAAAACGAAATCACTGAGGCAAAGCAGCATCTCATGCAATGGGGTGCATCACTGGGAAAGAATCCAAACCAGGGTGTTTTCATGAATGGTAACTGAGAAACATGACCTAAACAGCACAAGGCTCATTTTTAAAACTCCGCTTCTTCCAAAATGAAGTGTTACCTTTTCACCTTAGACTCCCAGAGCCCACAGTACTACTGATCATCTCCCCACAGTTTGACAAGAGGTCACTGACTCCATCATTTGTTGGAAATGTAAGTTGAAGTGTCTGCCCTGTTTCTCCAACAACCATCTCTCAAACCTTAACTAGAACATCCTCACCACACTTAAAACTCTGCAGTCATGAGGGAGAAGAGGAGCATCAAAAGCATCCTGTGACTAACCTTGACTTCTTAAATAGCTCTGAGATATTCTTGATACGTAATTGTGTTTGCCTTCTGATGCATGACAGACATCAAACATCAGAATGATGATACGAGTGTCACAGTGGTTTCAGCAGTACTGAGAATAACTGTTTATGATCCTAAACAGCTTGAATTACAGAAGAGGAATTTCTAGGGCTGTAAAGTTCAAAGTAGTATTATTCCTGACACTTGATATCACCCTTTTATATTTTCAGAGCTTCATGTTCCACTCCTGTCACAGAAACTGTTATTTCCTGATATTTTGTACTTTTCCTGTGCCTTGTAGCAGTTCATCATGACTGACTTCCTCTGCAGCATCTGAGGAAGCCTGTAAGTAAATGTTAACTGAGGGAAATAATAAAAGGAACTGCTTGAACCAGTTCAGATTCAAAAGCAACTACACTCTGTGGCAGGAGCCAAAGACCACCTGCCCTGGCCCTGCAGTCCCACAGCACCCTCTCACCTCACACTGCTCCCCAGAAATCACAGAACGATTAAGCTCGGAAAACCCCTCTAAAATCAAGTTCAACCATTAACCTAAGACTGCCAGGTCCACCACTGAGCCATTTCCCTAAGCACCACATCTACAGCTTTTTGACCACTTCCAGGGATGATGATTGCACCACTTGTCTGTGCAGCCGGTTCCAGTGCTTGACCACCCTTTCAGTGAAGAAAATCGTGGAGTAATGCCCCAGAGCCAGCCCCGGGACTCCCAGTCTGGCACTCCTGGATCCCACAGGTGGGGACAGCTCTATCTGAGGGCCCCTGCCCATCCCCTGCTCCCTGTCACTCCAGGTGCCCCCACAGAGCCCTGGCACACAGTTCCACCAGTGCCACACACCCACAGAGCCAGCTTCTCCCAGAGCCCCACAGGGACAGCAGCGACCCCTGGCACTCTCTGCACTGCAAAACCAAACCAAAACACACACACACACAAAATCCCCTCTCCTCCCTCTTGCCCAGCTTCACTTCTGTGTGGGTTCCCAGCAGCCCTCAGATGCTGGAGGGAGGGGATGCTG